>JABSTQ010003605.1:0-15000 GCA_013358835.2 Ixodes persulcatus
AGCTTGTTCGAACCACATCTTAGCGGAACTTGCCAACTGTCGAATAAAAAAAGCCGAGGAAAAAGGAACGCACACGTCACGTTTCATTTGTCGCGATGCTCGACTTTCTTGTCGCTTGTACGTTTGGGCTTTCTTTGCGCGAGAATGTTTGCCGCTCTAACCAGCCAGACAAGAACACGATTTTCCGGCACTCGTTCCTTTTTCTAGGCACAGCATTTTTGGCCAGATAGAACGCTCCAGTCTAAAGCGACTCTTGCGAGAATTAGATCTTTCTTGGCATAAAAAACAATTTTCTTTCCAAGATGGCACTTCTTTCCTAAGAGAGTACGATAATTTCTTCCCGCAAAACATTCGATGATGCACTCCATATTATCACTCAGTTATTCCCTCCACACTCTGCAGTCGCTGGCGTTCCCCGGCAAAAAAAAAATGTAGATCCGGACCCGCGGATATCCGATCCACAATCCGTCAAATCTTGTTCATTTTTATCCGCAATCGCCAGTGACTGCGGATCCGCGGGTAATCCGCGGACATCATACAAAGGACGGTCTGCCAACACGAGTCACCGCAATACCTGGTTCGAATGCCGCGTACTGAGTTTGTCCTCGAACTCATTGCCATGCAGCATTTGAAGCACAGATCTCGTGGTGACTCGCGTTCGAATCTGTAGTCAAACTGTCTTTTGACGTGATGTATAATGCCCGAGTCCCACTAAAGCGACAAACAGAAAAAAATGACAGCGACAAGCTTCAAACCAGAGTCCTTCGCGATTTGACAGGCTTTGTAGAATAAAGGAGGCTACGCTCAAACAGGAGCGTCATGCACGCGAGGGTATCTTTGGCAGGCTTGCAATCACTCGTGCTTACTTCACGAGCACCGAACGACTAAACGCCTGCGGGAGGTAACATCGCGAGCATGCTGCATGTGTTTGAGGCTTATCGCTGTCGTGTTTCTTTTTTTTTTTGTCTGTTTGTCGCTCTAGTGGGACTCGGGCATAAACAGAGTGACACGGCTTTAGTATACCCCGTTTCACCATAATTGCGACCAACTGAGAAGCTACAAAAGCGAGCGCAAATCTGGGCAAAAGTTAACCAGGCAGCCTTTTCTGGCGCATTTTTCGGGAACCTGTGCAGCCTACTTTCGGTTGTGACTCCGTCGCGGGGAAGCCTTTCATGCAGCACCGGCGCGACATGGCCGCTCACGTCACTCACTTCGGGAACCTGTGCGCGTCCCCTTCAACCTCGCCTCATTACAAAGTATTTGAGATCGCTTGAAAGGGCCCTAAAAAAACTTCAATCTCGAAAGTGAAGCGTCGTTCTGCTCACAGCGATAAGTGGCACGGACGGGGAAGCGCGGTGGATCGGGCGAACACGACACTTCCGATTGGGACGGTGCGGAGGCGGGATAAAAACAATAACTCTAGTTACAGGACGAATTGATCTTTTGACGTCACTGGACTGGCACGGATCTCGCGCCAAAAACTTTAAACTCAGCTTTCGGAATTCCTTTTTTTTTTTTTTTATTTGACAAATATTGAGTTTTCAAGCTTCGAATTTTGGGGTAATTATCCAGGCATCGTTTTCAATCCTCTCAGATAATTAAAAAAAAAAAGGACTTTGACCTGTCAGCGTCCTTTTAAGTTGCCGGTGGCCGTCACTCTAAGAAATCTGGGGCGTTCTACTTTCCCACAGAGCATTAGGAAGAGCCCATTGCTGCAACATTCGGAGGAGAACGCGAAGAATGACGAGGCTGACGATGTGAGGTCAAGAATGCGCACGTGCTGTGCCGACAGCACGCGCCACACGGCGGGCTGACGTCAAAGCCGCGTAGTGGTCTATAGAGGTCTTCCGAAAGAGCAGCGGGTTACTGGAGAAGGCAAGCACAATGCGTGGTACGCGGTTTGTTTGTGCGTGAATAGCCTTTTCGCGTTTTGTCCCGAGATCCAATTTCACTCTTTCCATCTACAGCGCACATCTAAGAACGAATTTCCAACGCCTCAGTTTTAATGCCTCCACAGGGTCGTAAATATCTCGCTTCATCCGAGGCCTCTAATAGATTATTTCGAGCTGGGACAGGCGGGAAAACTTGACCGTTGTGTCTCCGAAACAATGGGGCCCCCCGAAAGTATGTCTGCTATTGATCCGTCTTGAATTGTCCCTGTCCGGCAGTCAGCTCTATGGACAGCGTTCATACGTAAATCGATACATCAAGAACTTCTGGCTCGAGCCAAACAGCGCCCCTTTTTGGAGGCGAACTCCTCTAATTTCAAGCGGTTTTATAATTTTTTGTCTTTTTATAGCTTACATCGATACAGACGTATCAGCCTCGTCGAGTTACTGAGCAGGAGAAAAGAATATCACCATATTATACTCCAGGAGACTCTAGCGAACGGCGAAGTTCAGAACACCGTGGACCAAAAAACAAGCTCTATACCTGGAGACTGGGAACAGGAATCCAAGATACATTTTTTTTTCTCCTGCAAGACAATGCCCGCCCTCACAGGAGTCTCAAATCTCAGGAGGCAATCGCCAACTTTTGTTGAACGGTACTCCACCATCCCCCTATAATCCTGACTTGGCACCGTCAGATTTTTATCTCTTCGGGCCACTAAAGGGTGTACTGCGCTGAACAAGGTTTGAAAACGACAAGGGCGTTAATTGGGGAGTGAGAACATGGCTACGTGAGCGGAAATCGAGCTGGTATGGGGAGGGCTTGCATGCCCTTGTTTCACGCAATCGTAAAGCCATAAAACTGTGCGCAATTTATGTACAAAACGCGTATAAGATATGCGCTAGTATTCTGTTAAAATTTGATCTATTTTCAAAAAAAAATTCCAAAAAACGAAAAAAAAAAACGTGGGGCATTGTTTTCTTGGCAATTCTCGTAGTTCTTACCCGACTTAGTTCAAGAAAGAACGCTTTCCGAGTTTAAAACCTGTACATTTTGATAAAAAAATAACTAACATTAAAAGCACACGCAAATGTATCGATTCAAACAATAAATAGGGAAATATGTATCGCTCCGCAAGGGGACACTCTTTATTTTATATATATATATATATGTATATATAACAATTTTTGGGGTAAAAGTCAGTATATCGTATTTTAAAATGCACGAACTTCGCTCGACCTTTGTCCTGACAGACAACGGCCCGGGACCGCCGTCACGTTACCAGTCAAAGGAGTAACTTTGCTGGTGGAAATTTTCAATCTGCACTCTGTTCCACTTTTTCCCACCCGGAATGCAAACTGCGGTCATGATCTGGCATAATCCTTCAAAACACTACCAGTTCGCACTGACAGACGTTTTTTCCTCTCAGACGACATGTCCGAGAGTAACCCAAATCTAGAGCACTTTTTTTTTTTTTTTTTTTGAGGGAAGGGGGACCCGTTTCCACGGCTTCGTGCATTGGCCGCCAGGGGCTGTCAATATTTGTCGCGTTCGTGAATAGGCGAGGCAGCCTGCCATTTCATTTCTGCTTTGAGTGGGAGGCGCAAGCAACTTGTGCAGCGAGCTCCCGCAGTATAGTATCTTCATCGTCGAAACAACTTTCGCACGCTAACAAAAAAAAAAAGTGTGCAGGGGGAAGCATTTAGCAGTCTATAATACTTTTGCGCGACACAGGGGACAATCACAAGCGAGTAGACACGGACAAGCGCAAACTTCGTCTCACCCTACGATGGACTAAAGGCAAAAGCTACGGACCGCCAGATCCAATCACGAGCCACTTAGAAATTGTGCGGTATTTCGCTTCGATGCACGTATCGGTGCCCGCGTCTCGGATCACTGATGAGGGGACGGGTGGACAGTGGTTCGAATCGAAGACCACTGAGTGACTCAACAATTTTACATCGCAAAGAAAGCACGACATATAGGCTCTTTGCAGCGTCGAAGCTATGGAAATGATGCGGCGCTTTTGGATTCGAGCATTATTCGTCCACCCCTAACCAATGTTAAGCGTGTCATAGTATAGCGTGGAACGTGATTGGACCTGGCGGCTCGTGGCTTGGCCTTTAGTCCATCGTAGGATGAGACAAGTATAGTTTATTCGTGCTCGATCGTCCACGAACATCCAGAAAGAGCATGCACAGCACGCTACATAGAAGGAAAAAGGAAACAGAAAACAAATAGAAAAGTCCCCACCAAGACACATTCCCCGATAGTCATTATCACACCAGCAACCCGGATAAAAACTGCACTTCACTCTCAAACAAAGAAACCGAGGTATCGCTAACACAGTCACGTCTCTTCTTTATATAAAACGCTTCCATCAGTTCTCTGGCTGTGGTATCTTTGCTTCTACCCAAGATACTGAGGCCAGATTCATAAAAAACCTCTTACCTACGACAACTTAGCTACGAAGTTCGTAAAGTTACGATCATCGTAAGATGAGGCGAAACGGTATTCACAAACGCGTTCTTAAGTGAGAGGAGGAAGTTACGACCTCTTACGGAGAAACGACGACTTCCGGTGCTGTAGCTATGTCGACGGCGTCTTCGGCAACACGAACAACCAATCGGAGAGCTCGGCATAGTTCGGAGCACGTGGATTTTGAATAACAAACACAAGCTAACTACTCGTTGATAGTCAGCTCTGTGTATGTCCTGTTCTGTCTATGTGCAAATGTTTAGTGTTCAAGCTGTTTCTCATAAACACAGGCGGCCTTTCCACCACCACTCGTCTGGGGTTCGTGTCCGTGCAGTGATATAGCGACGCTAACACGATTTAAACGCTTCGTTGACTGCTACGAACTCGATCGCTACGAAGTCAACACAACTGTCATCGTTGATGAAAGCCCCGTGCCAGTCATTTGCAAAGCGATTTTGAAAGAAAAAAAACCGCCGCGGTGTTTTTCGCGTCCTCGGAGATGCAGGAGCGAGCCGACGTTAAAAAAAAGATACGTTTGAACTACGAGAGTGTCAGCAAGAGCCGCGCGAATACCTGTTCACACTCGGAGCGGACGCGCGCGTTTGATCGAAGTGCTGTGGATTCGCTCTGTTAGACCACGTCTTAGTAAGCGCTTCGGGGCCGATCTCTTACAATTGCAACTCGATACTTACGTGACACTCGGCAAAGAAAGGTTGGACCCTCATCGCGTAGCTCCCACGAACTGCAGCTCGACAGTGACGTAGCGTCGTGTCACAATAAAAATGGCATATTAATAACAAAGTGTACATACCGTGTTGCGAAGGTAATCCACACGGCGTTTATTTGAGCTCTATATCACACAAAACGAGGCGATGGAATCAATGAGAGTCCCTTTTCGACGACAGCGTTCGTCACTCGACGACAGTGTTCGTCACCGCTGCCTCGGAAAACAAGGAGATCGAGATGAGAAGGGGAAGAGATTGACCTCTGAAATTAAGTTCAGCGATTAAACTATTCACACGGGAAGGGTCCACAAGGGCCGCGCGTGCATATTCCATTCAGCAAGCCCGCCGGTCGTGGGCAGACGGTCTTGGCGATGAACCGTCGGAGCAATGCCTCGCCGGAACAGCCTGCTAGGCCTATTCTGCCGAGCTCGCTTCGTCGGGGGGATCGTTGCCTTTGTTGCTTTTCCCGCGTATTTGTGGATCCAGCGTCCATGTTCGTCCTGGTCGATTTCAAGTTCATTTTCCTTTTTTCTTGCTGCTTGAAGTCGGGACGAGTGAGAATAGCACGTAGATTCCGTTGGTCGTCGCGACCAAGCAACTGAGCGACGCTGTCGGCCATGTTGATTTGATCGGAAAAAGTGCGTAAGACAGCTTCGGACCTGTCGTAGAATTCTGTCGTAACCTGCGCAAAAGTTACGACAATTTCGTTTCGAGAATACGGATTTTCTCTCAAATTTGTCTTACGCACTTTTTTCGTCGTAAGTTCGCTTTGAGAATCCGGCCTCTGATCTCTTGAAATAGCGCCTCACACCCACATGGGAAAATATATATTGGTCAAACTGGACGCTGCAGGTTAATGACCGCGCACGAGAACATGAATTGTCAATCAGGAATAAAGGCAATGCACGCTTGCCAACTCACTGTGCGGATTGTGGGTGTGAGGCGCTCCTTCAAGAGATCAGGATCTTGGGTAGAAGCAAAGACGGCACAGCAAGAGAACTGATGGAAGCGTTTTATATAAAGAAGGGACGTGGCTGTGTTAGTGATACCTCGGTTTCTTTGTTTGAGAGTGAAGTCCAGTTTTTATCCGGGTTGCTGGTGTGATAATGACTATCGGGGAATGTGTCTCGGCGGGTGACTTTTCATCTGTTTTCTGTTCCCTTTTTCTTTCTATGTAGCGTGCTGCGCATGCTCTTTCTGGATGTTCGTGGTCGATCGAGCACGAATAAACTAGTTGAAAGTTGCGCTTATCCGTGTCTACTCGCTTGTGATTGTCCCTTGTGTCGCGCAAACAAACTTCTAGACTGCATCATGAACCAACTATAGGCCAACAACAAGTTTTAATTGAAGCATTTAGCGTTTGAAATTTTCCGGGTTGAAGTTCTACACTCGTTCGGGTTTGTTTGTTTTTTTCTGTAAACTCTGTTTTTTTCTTTATCGGGTCATATTTTTAAGGCCAGGATGCAATAAAATATAACGCGTTGCTTTTTAGTGTGTGTGTGTGAAACTTAGCCAGCATTACGAACACCTTCATAACTTTTTTGAGATTGCTGTCTTCACTTATTGTGCCATTAGCGCATATAACCGTTGGCTCGTGTCCGTCCGTACATCGCAAGGATTTAGTCTCCCGTACTTTGCGAATGAGGAGAAAGCCCTGGCTGCTGCGGTGGTGCTGCTGTCGGCGCGACGCAAGAGCTTCACTTCACGCGAATTGGGGGCATCGCGGAGTGCTGCCCACACCTAAAATGGTGGGGTGGGCAGCCGGGGTCTTTTTTTGGGGTTTTTCGTAAATAGCGCGTCGGTTCACCGTCGAGAAAATACGGCATTTAAACGTGAACCTATCCCGTTGCTGTGATTTCAGTCGATGTTCCGGGAAGGCTCGATTAAAACAGGTGCGTACAACCGACATAGCAGGCCGAAAAAAGGAAATTACGACCGAAGAAACAAACAAAAAGGCTCCGGCTGTACTTTTGTCTGAGCTCGTAAACGAGTGCCGCAGACTTTCTTTAAATTTAGTCTAGCTTGTTGGTCTAAAGAAAACACCAGAAGAAGAAAAAATAGCACTTACGCAAACTGTCTTTTTTTTCCTTCAAGTTGCACGTTGTGCTTAAAGAGTTCTCCACTTCGTTTCACCTTCCGATGAACCCCAGTGGACGCTAGGAGCTATCGAAGCCAATTAAATCCCGCGTCTGCCTCACGCCACCTCCAGGAGGTGAACTGCGACCGTTGGCGGCGACGCGCAAGGCGCGTTGTCACGTGATATGTCTGCAGCGCTGGATTGGCCGGGATGGCTCGCCAAGTCGGCTGCTCTTTACCGGTGCATGGGACAAGGTATAGCTGTGGCGGGTACAACCTCCCACCCGGAGCGTCAAGAATAGAGCTATAGTTTATGAGGCGCTACTTTCTGAAGCGGAGAAGTTTCAACTTTCAAGCAGCTTTCGTATGATTTAAAAAGCCGGGTCGTCTTCCGCCATGTTTTTTTAAGCTTTTTTTTTTTTTTTTTAGAAAGGGGCGTTTGAATATTAGCGTACCGCTTTTGTTTCATACGCTGGTTCGGAATCAACGGCAACTACGCGTTAAATTTGTCAGCTGTAGGTAGGGATGCTGAGCAGCAACATGCGTTTGCGTATTATTCCTTGTGATAAAGAGTAAATATTGAATAAACAACAAGAAAGAACCTGCTCGCTGGTGACTTGAAGTTAGCCTCATCTTCCAGACGAAAAAAAAAAAAACGGCCAACGAATATTTAAAAAAAAAAATGTTTTTTTTTTTTTCTTCGTGTAGGATTCGCCAAACTATTGGGTACTAGAGAAAAGCAGCCATCTGCGTTAACTCCTTATTTTGAACTTTTTTTGTTTACCCATTTGCCCATCGAAAAAGGCGGCAAAAGAGCCGAAACACGCACCTGATCTCGTTATACCGCCGTCTCCTTCCTCACGATAAAGTAGACCCTCTGCTATAATTACTGCCACCATGGCAACGAAGCGTTTACTGAATAGACGCAAACGCGGAGTCTGAAGAAAGCAACAGCCGGTGCCATTTTTCATATTCTGCCTGCAAATGTCAACGTGGAAATGCTAGCTTGGGGCACCAAGCTAGGCTTCCAAACAAATCGCGCTTCGCGCGATCACCCCTCGCTTCGCTCCAGTCCGCTCGGGAGGATGAATGGTAATTTCGGGACCGAGCTTGTCCCAAGCTTCGTCGGAACCGCCAAAGATTAAGCAGGCGACCTTTCCCTACTCTCAGCGTCGATCCCCGCAACTGCGCGTCCTGCTTTTGCTAGCATTATTGTTTGGACTTTAGCAGACAGTATTCAAAAAATGGCATTGACTGTTGCTGACTTCAGAAGCTGCATTCATGTTTGCGTCTCTTCAGGAGACTCTTCGTTCCCATGGTGACGAAGCCATAGAGGACGGACTTTATTATGCGGAAGGAGATTACAGTGTGGCGAGATCAGGCACGTGTTTTGACTCTTTCGCCGTGCTCTTCAATGGGCGGAATGGGAAGAAAGAGTTTAAAATAAGGACTTAACGCAGATGGCACACTTTTCAAGAAACTATTATTTTGACGAGACTTAAAGGGGTCATGAAACGAATTTTGGGCTGGGATAAATGATTTTAAATTATGACTTTACTAATCGCATACCGTTTATTTGGCCAAAAGAAAGAGGGTAGAAAGTCAACAGTCAGCTTTTCGGTATGAACATTTGAAAATATAGCGGACTATTTTGTACCTTCTTTCCTTCGAAAGCTCTCCGCCTTTTCACTATGATACGTCCGCGGTTCCTAAAGCGCGTCAGCGGTGCCAACCTGACGTCAGCCGAGCAAAGCTCACGCACTGGACACGAGAACTGCGTCACTCGGACGTATGCGCTCGTCAACAATAAATCCGTCGACGAATATCCGGATTCGCGTTCGTGGCCAATGAGTGCCCTCACGGAACTTATCGTCACTGGGGAATGACAAGTTCTATGGTGTGCATAAAAAGCACAGTGGATGCTAGGGGTCATCGCACCGGTGCCCAAGAATGTCACGGCGACGTGATTTCACAATTCGCATTTGAGTTGAGGATTAAAGCTAAGGAAGAAGAAGTAGGAAAATCGTTTCATGACCCCTTTAAGGCCCCTACGCACATTAACGTTTGAGTGCGTTTGACTGCGTTGCGGCTGCGAGAAACCAGGACATCCCTGCTTCTTATGTCGCGTGCCAAGCTATTCCTCTATTTGGATTCTACGCTTCATATGAAGCACAGAAGTGCCGATGACTCGCTTTCGTTTCGCGACGCAACGCAGTCAAACGCACTCAAACGCTGTCAAACACGAATGTGCGTAGGGGCCTTTACACGAGAAACATGTTTTAACCCAAAACTCGGAATACGTTTTCTTTTTTTACTTTATGTGTGTGTGTGTGTGTGTGTGTGTGTGTGTGTGTGTGTGTGTGTGTGTGTGTGTGTGTGTGTGTGTGTGTGTGTGTGTGTGTGTGTGTGTGTGTAAGCGTGAATGTCGTTCTTCCGCTCCCTTAGTTCGTCTGCGGCGTAGTGGCGTAGTGGCGTGGACGGCCACGTTTCGCAACTGCCACGGTAGCGGCCGACGGCCGAGCGCGCGCTCTCTTGAAGTGGCCGCGCCGCGCTGAGCTAGGCCGTACCCTCTCCGGAGTTTGCCCGAGCGGGCTGTGCGGCCAGGCCCTCGCCACCGCACCTCTTACCAGCGGCCGGGCCGCTTAAAAGAGCACTGACACGTCAAAATCATATTTTTTTTTTTATTATCCGAAACGATTGAAAACGATGCCGGGACATTACCCTCAAAATTTGAAACTTGAAAATTCAGTATTTGTGAATTAAAAAAGCAATTTCCAAATGCCGAATTTGAAGTTCCCGCGCGATCCGCGCCAGCACAGTGAGTCAAATTTTGCGGTCTCCTGCGACTCGACTTTTTTTCAGACCTCCGCCGTTGCCACGGCAACCCCAAGCGAGAAGGAGGTGATATCACGCCGGCGCGGGAAAGAACCGGTTTCTATCCCGACTTGCCGTGTTGCTCGCCGACGACTGCCGCCAAGTTTTCCGAGGGAGGGTACAAATCTAGGAAGCAACATCACACCGAACTCTGATTTCTGGTATTTCAAAAAGAGGGGCCGTAGTGCGTTCGCAATTGCGTTAAAAAAAACATGTTTTACGATTGCTGTTATTATATGTTATAGAAATGTCACCAACAAAGCTTCTAAATTTCCTGATTTTTGACGTCACCGATCAAAAGAAGCGAGGAGGTGAGCGCGGGAAATTTAAACGCCAAAAATAAAAAGGCGCGCGCGCGCGCGGGAAAATTTTTTTTCGCGATGCGGTTTTTTTTTTTGCGTGTCTATGACTACAACTTGCATCGTTTTAGACAATAAAAAAAATACGACCTGTGGGTTGTCTGTGCCCCTTTAAAGCACCTCGATGAGTATGCGTTTGTCTTGCAAGTAGCGTCAAATGCGCCAGTGCACGAAGCCCGTGTCTCGAGCGGCCCTTGGTAGCAAATGGAGGTGCAGCATTGAAATGAGTGGCCCTTGGAAGGGAATGGCGGCGGAGCACCTGCTCGTGGCACGTGTCTTGCGCGTTTCCACAACAATAATGGGAGATACTTGTAAAAAAAAAAAAAAAAAAAAAAAAAAAAACTTTATCAAAGGGCTTTAGGGTTGCTGCGTGCGCTGCACCGCCATGGAGAGGGCTTCTCTGAGCGTTTTAATTTAACACCGTGCGAGAGCCAATGGGAGCCTCATTCCTTGATGACGCGCGCCAGTCAATGGGAGCCTTTCCATCAGATTTCTGCTACAGACGACAGGCTCGCTCCATTGGGGCAGGGGAAGATGCCGTTTAGCGCGGCTTCCAAGCTGATGACGTCGGTTCACTCCCTGGGACAGTTAATGCTTTCTCATTAATTACACTACGGACCGCCTCTTGCATTTTTTCGATCTCCACAATCGTTGGTCAGCAGGGGCCGTGGTCGCCTCTGTCCTCCCCTAGCATGACGTTCGTTTTCGTTTTCAGTTGCATACCACTGCTCGGGTGAGCTCGTTACATGTGTTGATCTAGGCGCTGTGGAATTTAATGAGACTGCTGCAACGAAACGGATGCAGATTTTCCTACTAACGCACCCATCCACCGTCAAGGTGGATCATGCATTACGTCCTTCTGAACTAAATGACGACTGGATCCACCAGAGTCTCTCTCTCTTTCTCTATCTCTCTAGTCCTCTCTCTAACTCTTTCTCGCGTTATCTACATTTCTCTGTGAACTAATCTATTTCATCGTCTTGCCGCTCGACCGCCTTCGTATTTGTAGGTCAAATCATCCTGGAATGCTGTTAAGGTAACGACGAACAGAAAGGAGCCGTATAAAAAGCCCCACTCGTTCACCTGACGTCATATGAGCTGGATTTAAAAAAAATATTATGTAGCTTATATTATGACAAGATTTTCTTGTTGCAATGTCAATTGCGGGAGAGATTCAAGTCTTTTGAGTTGATGTATTATACAGTTTGTGCTGATGGAAATTTTCTGCTTCAGAGAATATGTTTGCCCCTTGACTGAAGAGTGTTCGAATATCTGATGCAATCGAACGTTCATTTCTTCACTCATATGCACATTATTTTGGTAGCGTAATAGGGTGCATAACATGTAAATATAAAACTCGTCTGAAGATGTAAAAAGAAAAAAACACCTCGATGGCACAGGGATTTTGTCTGGGCCACCGGAGTGCAAGATCTCGGCTTCGAGCCCTGCGCGGTCCCTTTTCCAAGGACTCTTTGGGACTTCGCCCATAGCCTCGGTTGCGTTGCGACGCGAAACCCCCCCAATAAGCTTTCTCTTCTCACCGCCACTAGCATCACCTGGGGACGCACGGCACAGAACAACCACACACTTTACTGCGGTCTTATCAAGCGAGGATGCACCCAAGAGCTGGCTTCGTGCCTACACTCGCCAACTCAGCAAACATGGCGAAGCGCGCCCGCCCGCTATAACGCCCACACCGTTTAAAAGCGGGAGCAGACGGTGACGTCAACCGACGACGTAAAATAAAACAAAAAAAAATGTTATCTCGACTTTTGCGTGGTCGTTGCACCGAGTCGTCGACGGCGAATTACAGTAGTTCTCCCTTTGACATTTCTCGTCGTATACGTACTGAGCCTGTCATCGCCGTGTGTCACGCGACGCCTCTTCTGGCCCTGGAAGGCAGCCTGCTGGTATTTGAAGACGAAGGAGTCCACTGCCACATCTCCACAAACAGCGGCTCCGAAGGATGTTATTTTTAAGGCATCCGTAATCGCCCCGTCCGGGCGGCTTCCAATTACGCTCAGATATTGGCAGTCTCGCATCGATTGCGGCCGTGTACCTGGGAGATCAGTGATCTACGAGGAGGGCGCGGTTCTCAGTCCGCCAGGGTCGACTGGCTCCCATAAGGGGGACTGGCATGACGTGTGCCGTTCGTTGAACGGAGCGGCAACTGCGTTAGGCGTAGCTATAGTTGTTGCTGCGTATGTTTGACATTTACCTAGGCGAATACTTTGCCACGTCTCACTAGCTGCCGCCGGCTGTAACTCGTGGACAGGATTGCGCTGTATTGTTTTGTCTTGGAACTACAATTTATGATTGCAGCCATGGGTAGATTACATCCTTGGCTTTGTTCGCTTCGTGAACAAAGAATGAACTACAAAGAATGAACTAACAAAAAACTTGAGTCGTAGCTGTCACAGACACATACCGCAAGTTCTCGCGGCTAGGACACGGAGCTTCATGTTTTTATTAACGTAAGGAAGGGGAATTGTTTCTAAGAATGGTTACGGGAGAATTACTTCCAAGAAGGGTTACACTATATTGAGAAAACAATCTGGATGCTGCTACGAGTTACCTTGGAATAAAATATTTTGTCTTGTTTGTAGTCCATTTCACAAAAACAAATATGGCGAGCCGCAATATTTGTTTTCCTAGAACGGTCAACTACATTGAATCAGCTTAACCTACGCCCACTTGTAGATTAAATTACTCGCAATCAGCACTTCTCATTTACGAGTTGCGGGAACTCCTTCGTGTAGTAACGCCGCTTCGCAGTCGACCACCTCACAGGTTGGGAACGGCAGGGAGGTCTTTCAGTTGCCCGCCCTACAGCACATAGCTTTCTACGTCCATACCACTTCGACGTCTCGAAAGTTTGGAGCATGCACATGCGGCCAAACCATGACGGAATTGGCAACAAGCGCGTGCTGGAAGCCGGGGAACCGAAAGCCCTGCCGTTCACATGCCGTGAGTGACTATAACCAATACCACCCAGAAAACAAGACAGCTGCGCATGACGTCATCGTTAGTGATTTCCCGACCCGCCCCAAGCGGAAAACGCGCTGAAGCTCAACAAGAGACGCCCGAAAGCGGGAGACGCGTCCGTCTTGGCGTCGCCGCCTGCTAGCGGTACGCTCGTTGTGAGACGCTGTGAGACGCGCTGCCGGCGACGCTGACGCAACCCGTGCGGAGCACAAGTTCGTCTGCATGCTTCTTCTGGCAGGGGTTGTGGTGACGTCAGAACGCCGTACTCTGATTGGCCCCGATTGGAAGGATAGCAGGTAGACCTCAAGGCAGCTTGCTTTGAGATCTACCCACTATCCTTTCAATCAGCCAATCAGAGCTCGGCGTTCTCACGTCACCAGAAACCCTGCAAAAAAAGCAGACGAACTTGCGCTCCGCATAGGCGGCGCTGCCTGGATCCACTGGTGATGACGTTTGGAAGGGGGGAGGCGAGGCGCAGGCCTTTTTTTCTTCGTGGTATCGCTATGCTGAGCGTGCTTCTTGAACACGGGTTGCGAGGACGTCAGAACGCCAAGCTCTTATTGGCTGATTGAACAAAATAGAAGGTAGGCCACAAGGCATCTAGCATTGAGGTCTTCGCACTATCCTTTCAATCGAAGTCACTCAGAGCTCGGCATCAGTCTGACGTCACCGTAACTCCTGCGCAAGCAGCAGACGACTTGCTCTGCGCATAGACTACACGTTTAAGGCCGTCGCACGCAACATTTCGACCAAAAAAAATGAAAGAAAACGAATACGTTATGACAGACGCACGTTTCCGCGTACGTTTATCGGAGCAGACTCTGACACCGCTCGGCTCACCGGCTCACGTCCGCCAGTAAAAGGGAGAATGCGTACTCGGTAAACGGCCGGCCGTTTGGATAGCCGCAGTGGCGGGCTCGGAGGGACACTTCCCTTATCAAGGCGTCACAGCTGAGGAAGCTCGCGGTGAAAGCGAAGCGGGAGCGGCGGTCTGCCGGAGGTCGAAGCAAGGTTGAAAGACAATCCGAGGCCCCGGACACGCCTGGGTCGCCCAGCTGCCAGTGCTCCGCAATCGCGTAATGGCACATGGAACGCTGTAGGGCTGACAGAACCCAGAAGGTTCTTTTTTTCTCCTGCGTCATTGCTGCCGCCGAGGAACTCGAGACCTTCAGGAATACGTACGGCGGCGATGCCAAGCAGTAGTCTGGATGAAGGAGCCTGCCTCCGCTTTCACGGCACGACTGGAAGTAGTTAACATTGAAGTCAATCGATTTCATTTCACGCAAGGTTTTGGTCAAGTGCAGACTTGTAAAGTACTACTCACTACAAGTAATCAAGTTACTTGTGATCGATTACTTCTTAGAGTAATGTTGTAATTATTTTATTACTTTTATTATGAAGTAATCACTAGTAATCTTATTACGTTTGGAAGTACTAAAATTACTTGTAACTATTACTATTTTCCCCTCCTCTTCCTAATGGCGCCCTTGGTTTCCACACGTTTCCTCCCAAGGAATCATCGAACCAAGTGTCCGACAAAAGGATGGTCTACCAAAATTCGTAGATTAAGATGAGCAGTTCGTATTCGGTGACCCTAATGCAACAATGGCAGT
>JABSTQ010003606.1:0-74669 GCA_013358835.2 Ixodes persulcatus
AATATAAATGAAACCTAGCACATGACTAACACGTTTGAAGCCTTACACGCTACGAAATGCTCGTTATTTTACGAAAGAGTCCGTACTGCGCACAAAATAAACCGTACTTCCTAAGCGTCAGATACTAAATCGTACATATGTATATGCACTGCATATCTGTTTGACATAAGAAAATATGACAATTACATGTCAAGTTCGGTATTTCAAACTCAAAGCTGAAAGCAAAAGGCCTTAGAGGAATTCTCTAACGATCTGCATTGCCCCGTATTGGGAGGAAGTAAGCGCTGTGCCCGCACTTGTGGATACGGGCTTCGAAGTAAATTTTTTAAGTACACTACTCCAAATTTTAAAAAGGTTTATGGTTGGATATTGAGGTAACTGCTAACGATAAATAGAAAACCTTACATAGGCCAAAATTCTGCTCAGCAGAGCGCCTGTGCGATGTCCCGTTCAAAACGCTCATAGCACGAGATTCGAGTCTTAATAGCGGCCATACAGACAATATATTACAAATTTTGTTGTTAGTTTCTGATAGACTACTATATTAACTAACTGTGAATAAAACATTAAAGAAATAAAAAGTGGGTTTTTTTTCAGAAAATCAACTCCAAACTTGCCAGTTTTTTTAAATTTCGTTTTTCAGGCACATGTAGCGCATTATATACTTATTGCAAGATATCGAAATTCTACTCAAAAGAACGAGCTTAATTGGAGCTTTACAGTGATATAAACATTATAAAAATATGTTGACTAGGTCACACAGCACAGCTTGCTGAACTTCGTCAAATATCGTCGCAAAGAGGCGGTTTGACAAATAAAAAAAATAATTAAGAATGTTATGACCTAGACGCTTAATTAGCATAAAAAAGCCTATGTCTAGAGTGTTCCCAAAAAGGTATATTGATGTAGCGTAAAAAGTAGGGAAAAGGGATGGAGTGAAATATGGCGCCTTCGATAAGCTGGAAAAACGTCAGTTTCCACCTTGGCCGCTTCAACGGTCCATAACTTGAGAACAAAAAATCCGGCGAAATTACCGTTTCCGTCTTTTTTCATTATAGGAATTTCCCCAAAACATATATTTTTTTCGTCAAAATTTAAAATTCGACCTTAAATCCGTGCCTGAGTTGAAATGAAATCACCCAAATATGTTATTTTGCCGACTAGTCTGCAAAATGAGTTTGTCAGACCACTTTTCAAACCTCCACATCTATTTTCGTTCACTTCAAAAATTAACGTAAAATTCACTTACTTGATGCGTCGCACTGCAGTAATCCACTTCTGTCGCCGTGTCGCTTCCCAAAATCTCGAAGAGAAGCGGTAAAGTTTGATGCTTGAGTGACCTTCGCGACTGTGGCAGTTCTTTCACGCAGCAGTATCGACGTTTATTTTTTGGGGGAACTCTAGGAGTAGGCGCGATGTCGCAGGAACCGGATGAGGTCATAGGGACGTGAAGTTACGACTTACTTTTACGAAAAACGGTTGGAAAAAGGCACACGCCAATCCGAAACACCACGTTCACACGTGGTTTCTAAATGCGCCCGCCCGCAGTCCTCGCGACCCATCCCGACCTGGCCTTCCCAGTTTCTTTATTTCGCAGCCGCTAATAGCGCAACGTGTAGTGCCAAACTGCATTGCCGGTTGCCTATAGCCAGTAGTAGTAAGTTTCTTTTGTTTGCGAAGTCGGCGAGTCGGCAGTGTTCCCGCGCAAGGCCGAGGCTTTCGAAAACGCTATCCGCACCATCGTCCTATGGTTCAATCGCCGTTCGCCGTGGAAAGTAAACATAAAACAAGGTGAGTAGTATTTTGTTACTTTTTATTGTGGAGAATGGAGCGTGTTAAGCGTTCGCTGTCGGAGTTGTTCAATCGCCAGAAAAGGAGGAGAATAGCGCAAAACGCTCAGAGGGAACTTGAAAGGGGAGCACAGCATCTGGTGGCCAGTTTTTCAGGGTGTGTGATAACCTGTACGTCAGTGTAGTGCCCTCCAGTGTGCTTGGAATCTTCAAGGTGACAAGTCTCAACAGAGTACTCGTTGTGGAGCTTGAAAGACATCAAATGCAAATGTGTCTGCTTGCCACATGAACAGGGCTCCTATGCTATTTTTTCTCTTACTCACTTGCATGCGTAACAGTATCCCTCTACTGTATGTGCTCTGAGTGGCAAATTTTTCAGAAATGGCTTAGAAAGTAAATGGTATACTTCTTCTTTACAGATAATGTTTCATGTCGCTAACTTCATGGAGGACGGTGCTTTCTCAGTAATCCCATCAAAGTGGTTGAAAGGTGACCACACAGCTTGGCCACCCTATAGAGGCGCCAGGCTGAAAAAGAGCTGCAAAAGATCGCGAAGAGCCCTCTGCTGGCTGGGCTTTGCACCCATGCAGAGTCATCATCTTGTAAGTCCAATAATAGAAATCAAATATTATTTCTGCGAATTGGCCACGTTGCTGTTTTTGTTACTTTCTTGAGTCACTGCACGCAGTTACAAATATGTGGACATGGTACCTCAGTTCATTGAACCTGTTGACTGATTATGTTCCGAACTCTGAAGCCTGATTAATATCTTAATAAACCGGTTCACTGCACCTTGCGAGGCTTCACATTATCAAATTTTTCTAATCACCTACCTTGGATATGCCACCTGTACTGATAAATGCCTCCTCCATTCAGAATTCAGAGCCAAAAGGATATGCCACCTGTACTGATAAATGGCTCCTCCATTCAGTATTATGCAGTACATTTTTCTTGTGATCTGTAACTCTGCTTGCTGTGACCAGCTTTGAAGAGACGATTTAGGCTAAAAATATACCTTTTTGAGAAGGGTATTTTTTGAGACATATGTTGTGGGTTTCTCATTTAATAAGACTGCGAATTTGTTTAAAGAACAGCCTGTCTTTGAGGCAGGCACGTAGCCAGGGGGGGGGGGGGCATGGGGCCCGGCCCCCCCCCGAAATCTTTCATTTTGCTTGGGCCTCCCCCCCCCCCCCCCCCCCCCCCCCCCGAAACAAAATCCTGGCCACGTGCCTGCTTTGAGGTATGGCAACACTGGTTCATGCTGTAGGTGAGAAACTTCAAGTCCACTATTATTGCTAGTCTCTTATATTTAATATGCATCACACAGTGGTCAATATGGCATATGAATGTGTGCTGGTACTGTGCTCATCCAGATTGAAATAAGAAGAGGTAGGCGCTTTTTCTAATACTTCAGTCATTACATTGCATGCAAACAATAACAATGGACTAAAAGAGGATAAATGAACTAGCGTAATAACACCAAATGCTTGTGTTTAGATGTTGACACTAATGTAGCCCACATTTGTGTGTACGTAATGACATTCAAGCCAATCTATTTGTACCTGATGCTGCAAGCCTATCTGTTCAACATAAAATGATCTGGGCTTTTGGTGTAAAGTGTTGGTGAGAATAATGCCATTATTAACTATGAAGTGCTCATTGGCTCACATGATCTCGACGTAACATTGCCGTAAAATACAGTATTGAGTTTTCTGCCCTCAGTGACATATGAAGATGCCAAGCGCAAAGGAAAGAAAACAAACGAGACATCCGACCGTTAAGAAAACGGTGAGTGCTACAGATTATATTTTGGCATAGGTTGACTCGACTTTTTATAGAGGCAGCTGTATACAGCCCTTCAACTAGAGTACTCAATATGTGTCCGTGACCGATTTTAACAGGATGTGTGCAACATTGCATGGTAACGGCAAGAGTGCGCTCAACAGTATAAAAAAAGCACCGAAAGAGTGGAAGTGCTGGGGTTTGAGCCTGTGTCCCTCTAGTTGAAGCCGCGACGTCTAATCTATTGAGCTATACAGCTGTACACGTCGGAGTGCGTGTGAAATCTTCCAGATGGCAGTTGACATGTGTTCGTGCACATATGGTGGGACAGTGCACAGAAGGCGAGGGGAGAAGAGAAGAAGCGCGTGTTTCAATGTTGCAAGACCTCCAGGTCTAGTTACACAGTCGAAGGCATGTCACCTCATTTACTAAATATGCTAATTTTTTCTCTTTATATTTTTAAATTTCAGTATTTACATTTATGAATGCTGAACCTGCTTCGGAGCCAAAGGTTCCCTGCTCCAGTATCTTTATTTCATCAGGAGTTCGAACAGTATGCTTTTTGTTTCTGACATCACAACTGTGCTACATTTTGTGTTACTTCAGATTACCTTTTGCACCGCACTGGCCTAAGTGTATCTTATAATTGTGAGTCAAGGAGCCGTGACTGACACTTCAGTTTAAATATTCATAGAACCGATTTCCTTTTGAAGTTTTTTTTATAGCTATAACACTTATTTGAGACTTTATGAATTTTAAAGACTTTTACATAATGATTTTATAAAAAAAATCTAAAATGTTCTCACATATTGTTTTAGTTAACATTGACACAATTTAGGTTATAAAATTCCCAGCTTCTTATTGACCCCGTAAGTGATGACGTCACAACATGGCGTCTGGGTCCAAACAAACCGTTGCTAGGGACGTTGCTATGGACTAATGCATGGAGATTCCACATGACGCTAGATTTTTGCTTACAAGAAAGTAAATACATTTTTGTAAGCAACCTAACTTCTTGATATCTATTTATGAAGATTTTCTTGCCATCTCAGTGTCGTATTGCAACGATGAAAGCCATTTCTGAAGTATTACACTCCGCTTTGCTTTGGTAGCAGACGACACGATAGATTTGCTGGCCTCCCGTTGCAGCGGGCGTCTTCATTGAATTGCGTCGCTAAACGAGCGACAAAAACAAGTGCATCGCCATGGCCGTAGAGGCCTCCGCAATGTGCGTTTTTCTCTGTGAAAAACCCATCTTAGTTCAGAGGGGTGAAAATGCCGTAAAATAAACCACGCCATGCAGATCAGTTACGACGACGACCTGAAGTGCTTTACCGGTGTAGTACAGGCCAGCATGAGAAACAAATCGTACGCCGTCGAGGTACGTCGTTTGTTACTATTATTATTGAGGTTGTCAGGTTATTAAATTGCACGTCTATCGCAATTTCGCAGTATTTTTTTTCCCCTTGGTATACATCAAACTCCGAGGATGTGCTCTTTTGGTGAAGATCTCCATCGAACCCGCGATGCGAGTACAATCCAGTTCTTTCGCGCTTTGGGGTCTTGCGGAAATCTGAAGAAATTGCAAGAATCTTTCTCCACGCGATGGTTACAACCAAGTACGAAGCACCCTCCCATAGCGCGAGTCCGCAAACAAAATTTGGGATCTCAACCGATCGCCTGAAGTGCTTTTCTCACGGGTGCAATGCGATCTTTTAGCAGACGATCATCTCGATCGACGCCCGGAGTTTCGATAAAACATATTTTGCATCGTACCCCACTATGAATTCTTATAAATGTCTGAAACTCATTATATTTCAAACAAATGCGATATCAGAATATAGTCTTTGTTTATACGATTCGCACGCCGGCGCCGCCTTGGCCGGCGGGCGTGTGGCAGACGGCATACCAGGCATACTACTTGCATTCGTCGTCTGCTGCAGGAATCTTGAGGACCGGAAGTTGCAGTCGTAAATATTTCAGAAACAAGCGATTACCGGCACACTTCTGTTGAAACATATATGACATTCAAGCTTTCTATATCTGTGATTTTTACATGTTTAAATCCTACTCCTGATTTTTGAACGGTCGGGTTTTCGTAGCGAAACCTAGCCACATGTATTTGTCCATAACAACGACCCTAGCAACGGTTTGTTTGGACCCATGACGTCACACTTACGGAGTCAATTATGATTTGTTCAAAGAGCTAGTAAGATTGTTCACAAACCTTTGCTGCAGAACCCACGGATCATGTGCTCAAACCCCACCCCTGTCCATTTCGATTTGAGTGATCATCATACCGGCACACATTTGTTTTTCACTTCTGTGTAACGCATGTTAAAGACCCAGACTACCAGTTGTACTGCACTGACTAAATGTCTCATATCTGGCATAGACACATGCGCATTATTTGAATGGCTGACCAACATCACGCTGTCTAAATATCCACATCCCGATTTTTTTTGCAATCCTTTATGGATTTGAGTATACAGTGTTTTTTTCTTATTTTTTACCGAAGTTTAAAAAATTATAAGAGCTGGTAGCTATGTGGATGCCGCTTTACTGTATGTTAGTGGGGCTCGGCGGACGTTAGATGAGGATATAAAAGTCAGAGTATGTTCACTAATTAACCAGAACCTGATAATGAACTTTTTATTTGATGGTTTAATTGGTCATGTTGCAATTGCAGTTTTAAAGGGAGCAATCAATAAAGCCCATCCCAATTGAGGCAATTTTCGAAAGGACAATGAGCTTTGTGATATTACTCGTTAAAATTTTGCCATTCTTCGCTTAATTAAAAACTGTGCACCTGATTATGCGTGGTAGAAGAGTAACGTATACCCACTTCTGTCCATCTGTCACTATCTCAGAAATGTGACGCCGGCGCATCTATTATAGGCACGCTGTGGAGATAGTGACGATGGACCTGAAACAAATCCATGACTCTTCTACGAATCATAACCAGCCGCGCCATTCAGTGCGCGGTTTTAATCAAGCGAAGGAAGGTAAAATTTTAACAATGAATATCTCTGTGGTAAATGTTCTTTTTTTTTACTATCTGTATAACCGGGTTAGCCTTTACTAATAGCTCCCTTTAAAACTGCAATTGCAGCAAGGCCCATTAAACCGTCTTTCAGTTTGACTTTTCCTTTTATAACTACTTTCCAGGCAGTGACCTTTGATGTGTAAATTATGTTCCTTAATATGTCAGTTTGTTTTTCTGACTTCGACTGCTCTCTGAAAACAGTACTGAGAAAAGTGAGTGTTTATCTCGTTAATGTCATTACCAAGCAACATGAAGCCTGCCATGTGCACAGAGCTTTTCTTTTTAGGTTAGGGGGTGGGGACCCATGTAAATTATTGATCACAATAATTATTACCTTTGTGTTATTGAGAGAGAACAATTAGGACATTTGCCTGTCTCATTGAGGTTTCTGAAAATAAGTTACTGACTTCTGGGAGTGATCTACTGCTAATAATGACACTTGCTGTAGAGAAAGGGTGACACTCCACTCTTTCCTGACATCAAGATGGCGATAATGGACTGTGTGCCATCTAGTTTTATGTAAATGCTCCTCTTCCTTTTCTATTCATTAATGTGACATATGTTTGTTTTATGATAACTTTGGGCAGCAACAGATATGGTAACATCAGTGGCAAGTTACTCTAGTGGTTTTCTTCATTGAGCTTATTTACAACTATTTTCACAACCTAATATCTGTGTATATAGAACTAAGCGAGTAGATGTCACACCTATTCCTGGTAAACGTCAATACTGCCTATGAATACGAGCTAAATATTTTTATTATAATTTTCGTCTGTGTAATTACTTTTTTTCCCTCTTGCAGTTGCCCTACGGATGCAAGAATGATCTGTTTGTAACACACCTTTTTTATATCTAGTCAATTTTATTTAGTTCAGAGTTACTTTCAAACTACATGTTTCTCCTGCTAACTTAAGCTTGCTTGTTACCATTCATTATACTTACTGAGACGTTGAATATGTTTTTTGGTGAATCTGCAAATGTTTCTGCTAGTATATATCTGGTCCTGTTGCTGTAACCTTTTTTTACGATTTATCGCAGTTTATTTTAATCAAGTTAGCTGAGTTAGTCATTGATTTTAGTCTTTGTTACTCAAAGCTTCTACTGCGTGCAATGTAAAACTTGAAAGATTTAGGAAAATGAACCCTATCAAACTAAATCTTTTGAATTCGAAGTGTCCTACTTCATGGTCAGTGACAGGTGCCTCTTAAAGGGCCACTAAAAAGTTAGAACATGGATAGGACACCCATGTCATATGATGCATTTTCCTAAAAAAAATCAATTATAACAATATTTAGGGCGCAAGACGCATTTTGGCAAGACTAATTTTACATTGTTGCCTGAAAGGCGGTTGCTATTTCAAGAAGATTTTCTTTTTTGTAACTTCCTGTTGGCTGGAAGGAAGTGAAGGAGAGGGATGTGCATACTTCTCCCAGCTGCCCCTGCTTTGTTCTCTGCTTGCCACGAGCAGATGCAAGAAAAGAAAATAGAGTGGAGGACTGCTTTAAATTGTGTCACAAAGCGGAAATATTGCTGAAATTATACTGTTTTGGGGGGGGGGGGGGCAATGCATCTTGTCATGTGCATGTTGTATTAGTCAGTCTGCTTCTGCTGTACAGGATCGATAATCCACTCCAAAATAATTCAAAATCTTGCAATTGAAGAAAAACTTGTAGAAAATTTATCATGCAGATCAATTGCCCAATGGTTGGGGTACTGGGAATTCATGAAATCTTTTACTTTTGTGGGTTGTAGAAGTTTAATATAAAAGAAATGAAAATCGACACTTATAAATTTCGAGATATTGAGTCTCAATGCCTCAACTGCTGTTTCCACTATGCTCCGTTTCACTTCAAGTTAAAGCATAGTGAACGGTGTGGGCCATCCCAGCCGATCCAGCGCCGGAAGAGTATCACATGACCTTCCGGTTGGGTGGAGCGGGAGCTCAAGGTCACATCACACTCAACGCTGCATTGACTGGGATGGCTTGCAGTGTATGCTGCGCTTCAACTGAAGATGAAACGGAATATAGTTGCTAAATTTGGCTTTGGAGTTCCGTGAGGCATATATATGAACAAGTGACATTTTTGGTATCGACATGTTATTGTCAATAAGTGCACTGTTCAACAGTTACTAAAATGTCAACTTGGGTATCAAGGCAACTAAGGACAAACATTTTATCGTCAATATACCGATTCATTAGCTAAGTGTGTGTAACCTCTGTTGGTTATAAATGCTAATTATTTTGGGAATTAAAATCAATGTTTGTGCTTTAAGATCATCAGAAATCCTTTATCTCTCTGTCGCTCGAGAAAGATTTTTTTTCCTCACAAAATTTGCTTCAGAATTAGGCTAAATGTCATTTTTAGTGTCTTCTCTGCTCAGAAATTTCTTGTGCAAGAACATTGGAGTGATAAACATCTGAAAGTTAAACATTCTGATTGGCTAAACAATTTTTTAAAAAAGTTGAGCTTTTTATAAAAGCTACCATCTCGAAATAAAACTGGGATAGATCGACATGATTGAAAGCAGATTACAGAAAAGACTACTTACGTTCTCTTAAGTGAAGTGAATAACTTCTATGAGCGGTTCAGCAGCAGTGCTATTTGATGGACGACTTTCACACAGCTTAAGGTGGGGTGAAATCGCTGAGGGAGCTAGTCTGCGACTAATTTGCCCGAGACGAGTAAAGATAGAAACGGGGCTGGCACACTGCGCCTATGTATGTGTGCTTGTCCGTTTTTAGCTTTCCTTTTCTCGGGTAAATTGAGTTTTTTTAATGTAGCTCATGTAGAAAAGTGGTGGTCAATGGCAATATATTGGGTGTCTCAAATAGTTGCCAGTCTCTTTAAATCGACCACAAAATTCGGTTTCTTAACCTATCGGGCTAGGATTTTGTGCAGCGTTGCCCACAGGTTTTGCATTTTTTCTATAGAAATTCCAAAGAGCGAACTTACTGAGGAAAAGTAAAGAAATAAGAAGGCTTAGCTCCTATGGAAATGCACCGAAGTCAACGGTCTTCAAACAAAAGGGCGCCCTATTGATTGAAGACCGGTGCTTTCGCTGGATTTCCATAGGAGTTAAGCCTTTTTCTTTCTTTACTTTTTCCTCAGGTAAGTTTGCTCTTTGCAATTTTTATAAAAAAATGCACCACCTGTGGGCACATACAAACACACGCACACACACACGCACAGACAAACGTTTTTGTGTGTGTGTGTGTGTCGTATTTGTTTACGTGTGCTCCTTGGGGTTGCGTTATCTAGGAGGTATCGAGTCAACTTAACGACCAAATGAGAATGCTATTGACAAGGGAAACTTTCAACAATAGCGAGAGACAGTCGGAACGTGGCTAATACCACCCGTGTTCGTTTTGATAGCTGTGAAATCGATCTCCAGCCCGGAGAGTCGAGGTTTGGACCCAAGGTAAAGGGACTGCAGGCCAAAGGACATAGGAACTCATCTTCATTCGTTCCGACCGGGGGCAATGTTCATACATGCGTCATCGTCTGTCTACCGTGTGGGTGAACGCGCCTGGGTTTCCTGTTTCTCCTCACACTCGTCTCATATGCTCGCCGAGTGGTCCTGTTGAAAAGTGGCCAGGAACTCGACGATACAGAGGCAGTGCGTCTCACGCGCAAAGCACGACGCGCCAGACCCTATATTTCTTTCGCGTAATACTTCGCTCCACCATCCTCTCAGCTTAGCTTAGGTAATGGTTTGGCGGACCGTAAGGAGCTTGATACGTGGGTGCGTCTACCATCCCTTTATGCATTTTCATATAGTTTCGAAGCCTTGGCGAAAACCGTGGCGTAAGTGTTGTTTTCAAAAATTACTTTTAGTTGAGTTGGTGAACCCCTTTTTTAAATAATCAAAAGGGTTACAAAAAACACAAAAAGACAACACAGAAATGCAGTAACTGGGTGTCAGAATACGTGGATGAGGTTCCCGTGGCCTGCTGGCTCTTGTAAGGTGGTCAAACTGGACGCTATTTAGACGACCGGATTCTAAAACGAAACCTACGCAGTTAATTATGAATTTGTAGAATACTTGAAAGATTGTAGTAATTGTTTTCTACAATGGTGCTTAGCACGTTTTGGGCTCAGCGCTTTGATGCTTAGCTGAAAAAGATATCACTTTAAGAGAACGACAAAGAAAACGAATCGCGTCACCAGCACCGGCAATTGCCTCAGCGTGCTCTCAGCAAACTTTGACGCGGATATATGTATTTCTTATATGTTCAGCTAGTTGAACTTCTAAGGCGGTACTGAGGTCTTTATTGTTTGTGTGCAGGTTTGTTACACTCTGCTGGTTGAAGGGTTGACGGGTGGAGCCTCTGACGATGCGGGATGTTTCGTTGTATGAAAGCTCTAATAAAAATAGGCTTGTATCTGCGTCTTTCTTTTCCTTTGTCTCGGTATGACCATATACCATCTCGACTACATATTAACCCTTACTTCAAGCACATCTTTATGGGTTGAGATAAGACGAGTAAATGAGACGGAGTTGGTATGTGGTGTTCTGCGCGCGAGACGCGCTTCTGTACAATTCTTTTCTTTACTATGCAACATCTCTAGGCCGCTGCAAGAGGAGAAACATAAAAAGTGCAGGTGCCCCTGCGTACACGGCAGAGACGACGACGCATAGACGAACAGTGCTGCCGGCCGGTGTAGATAAAGACGTGTCTCGGTGTCCTTTGGCCTGCCGCCTCTCAACCTTAGATCCACTACCTCACTATCCGGTCAGGGAACCCCTTTCACAGCTACCAAGACAAACATGTGTGCGATTAATTAATTTGCGTCTGTTTCTCGGTATCGTCAATTGTTTTACTTGTCAAGGACATTCGAGTTTTGTAAATACGTTTACTCAATTCCTCTTGGCTTACAGTTCGTTGTTCGCGTTTTCGTGATGCCGGCAGAATGCCAGCTCCGTTGGCACGCTCGGGACTGCCTACGCCTATTGACAGTAACTTATTGCGTGCGCCAAGGACACCGAAGAGCGCCGCGCAGATAGGGAGGAAGTCATTTTTATCGTTGTTGTTGCACAACTCGACTTTTATTCGTTGAGCCGATGATAGCGACAAGCTCTGCCGTCTTGGTCACTTTGTCGTGGTGCGTCAGGGGTGAAAAATATAATAGTTCGGACATCGAATCGACCATGCTGCAAGCGACGTTGGCTTTGGTGTTTCTATTAATTTTTCTTATTTTCTGGTAAGTCAGTTTCTCAGACTCTTTCTGCACTGCTCGTTTCTATAAAAAAATGTATTACTCAGTAACCTAGAAGGACTCTTTTGATGTGCAAGAGACTCATAAGTAACGCCTGAAGCACGGATAGCATCATTTGTCATTTGAAATGTCTTTTTTATAACTTTATCTGTTAGAAACCTTTATCAAGAATAAATGGAAAGTAAACCTATCGCACAACCAAGAGCTTGAGCTATGTCAGCAGCTGTTCTTAAAAAAAAACAAAAAAGACATAAAGCAAAATACGTGTCTGGTGAATGTCATTATTCAGAAGTGCACAGGCGAGTGACCGGAGATTATGTTCACTCCAAATTGTGTCAGAAAAAACTGAAGTTCAAAATGTGTCAGAATAAATGTGCTTGGACCACTACGCATTTCGATAGTAAGCGGCATTTTTGCTTTACCGAGTAAAGTCACTGCCGAAATATCTGAACATACTGGCGCGTCTCCAAAAAAAATCAGCTATACATTTTTTTTTTGTGTGGGGAAAGGGGGGGGGGGGGGTTCGCCATCAAGGCCCACAAAACAATAAAGCTAAAGCTCCTATAATTTTTTTCTGCTCTTATTCGTTTGTTTTTCTAAAGTCCGCTATAGTCCCGTACTGCTTCAGAAACGCACGAGGTGGCGATTCCCGAGAATGTTATTAACGCTTCAAAGTCGATGAGATTGCGACAATAGTCGATAAGAACGGCGAAGAGCGATATTGCGAAGCAAGGAATGCTAAGGTAATAAGTCACGCCCCATGGGTTTCAGCGACTATGGGAGAAGGCGTGTGCTATGCGTGGTAGTGTGTTCGAGTGACTTCCTCCGAAAACTCATTAAATCTACGTGGGTGTTGCTCCGAATCCTGCAGGACTACTTGCATTTAAGCACCTATTCCTCGATGAAAAATAATTATTATAGGTGCTGAAGTGCGAGCGATTACTTCTCGCAGCTTCGTGAAATATAATTCTTTTTGAAGCAGAAATTTTTCTCTTTGAATGCGATTGTACACTTTTTTTTTCTACGTTATTTTGTTTTATACTAATGTGTAAGAAGCATCGCCGTTTTAGGTGCCTATGGGTGTAATTCAATTCTGCTTGCCATCTCATTAGTAGTGTCTTTTATTTTTCAGGGTGATAAGAAGAACCTATAGTTTCTGGAATGGAAAAGGAATTCCATATCTGTCTTTTACTGACTACGTGAAGCTGGTATACGATAATTTCACGAAGGTAAAGGTGTACTTTTTAGTTGATTGTAAATCTTCACACACTTTATGAGGTTAGGTTACACTGCGTTTTTCCGCGGTCATGATTTGAGGTGACCAGAAATATTTTAACATTTTTTTTATGAAAAACCATTCTATACGCTCTAAACAAAGCCCGTGCGTCTACTTTCCCACACAACACTCGGAGAGCCAATCAGCGCAACTTACGGAGGCAGCTCAGCGAACGACGATGCCGCAACATATATGTTTAGACCAAAAAACGCAGTCCGAGTTTTGACATCAAGCAATGCAAGCGTGACGTTTTGCATTGCTTAATGTAACAAATCAGACTGCGTTTTTGGTCTAAACATATATGTTTCGGCTTCGTCATTCACTGAGCTGCCTCCATAAGTTGCGGTGATTGGCTCTCCAAGTAGTTGTGCGGGAAAGTAGACGCACGGGCTTTTTTTCGAGTGTACTAGCAGATCAATAGGCAGGTGCAAACACTATTCTTTTCCGCTAAATTAAAAGGTCCCGAATAATTGTAACTTAAATGTAATTAATGATCAGACATTTTTAAGCATTATATTTTGTTAGTCTCGCTAGCCCCCATGAACGGTTTCTGCGTGCCCTCGTTATCAGATTTGCTCACCATTTGTCGTGGCGGCATAAATTACCCCTTGAATTTTAACGTGAAATGTTCTTTTGCTAGTTGCTCAGGACTTTTTGAATCCGGATAAGCGAAGTCTGAGAAGCATGGACGCGAAGATCGACGTTGATTGGTTAACGGGTGGTTTCACGTGACCAGAGGAATAGGCGAGAAGGACATCGGCCACCTGAGCGCACTGGGGGAGAAGGGCTCGAGAGTATGGAAGGCTCTGGAAGACCGCCAGGTTTATCAGCGTGATTTGCGGTAGTATCGCTCCATTTTAGGAACAACTGCCAAGTGAACACATGGAACGCGTTAAACTAACTACCCAGGTAGCACGCCAGAGGAATGCCCAACTTGGGCAAAGGTCTGGCAAACATAAGGGCCCAACTTTGGCGCAGTTAGGTTTTTGCACCATGGCACTCATCAGTGCCAAAGTACGGTGCCTAACTATAGCCTTAGTTGGGCGAACCTAGGCACTCATCATGCCAAAGTTTGGCTCTTCTCTGGTACGCCAGAGGAGTGCCAAAGTTGGTGCCATACTTGAGCCATAACTGCCATAGTAAATCCTAATCTGGGAATTCGGGGCATGCCAAGGTTTGGCGTTTCTCTGGTCCGCCAGAGGAGCGCCAAAGTTGGTGCCATCTTGAGCCATAACTGCCATAGTAAATCCTAATCTGGGAATTCGGGGCATGCCAAGGTTTGGCGCTTCTCTGTTCCGCCAGAGGAGCGCCAAAGTTGGTGCCATACTTCAGCCATAACTGCCAGAGCAACGCCTAATTTCGGTATTTGGGACGTGCCAAAGTTTGGCTTTTCTCTGGTTTTTGCCCAAAGATGCCAGATGAGAGCCGAACTATAAAAAAATGAAGCCTAACTTTGGCACTTGTTTGGCGATTTTGCCCCAAAACTGCCAGATCTCAGCCGAACTACAAGGAAGTAAGCCTAACTCTGGCACATCTGTGGCAGTTTTGGCCCAAAGGTGCCAGATGACTGCCGAACTATAGGAAAGTGAGGCCTAACTTTGGCACTTGTTTGGCGATTTTGGCCCTAAGATGCCAGATGTCAGCCGAACTACAAGCCACTAAGCCTAACTTTGGCACATCTGTGGCGATTTTGGCCCAAAGGTGTCAGATGACAGCCGACCTATCAAAAAGTGAAGCCTGACTCTGGCATTTGTTAGGCGATTTAGGCACAAATATGCCAGATGACAGCCGAACTACCAGGCAGTGAAGCCTAAATTCGGCACTTGTTGGGCGAATTAGGGCCAAAATACCCAGACTCTTGCCAAGTAAGGTCAGGTTTGGCTCTACTTTGGCTTTTTCGCTTTTTAATGCCGTAAACTCCCAGACAAAAGCCAAATTTTGGCCCAGAACTCGGTGCTACCTGGTTATCTTATGAAAGGCGTTATGAACGTAGGCGTCTGGTTGAACAGGCTAGACGAGCCGGTAAGCGACATTCTGAGAAAATGTATTGGTTGACGGCCACGCAATTGTGCTGCATACGTAAAACTCAAAAAATCGCTAAACGTTTCTGATGCTATAAGATTTCACGTATACAACACAATTGCCCAGCAATTTGCCATACACTTTAGGTTGTACATCGTCATCTCTTTTGTATGGTGGTGCTGTAACAAAAATCACTGATAAATGTATGTTTTACCACAGTTGCTTTCTAGTAATGCACGTTTTTGCGTCGTAAAACATTAGCATAGATATATAGCAAAACACTAATTGAGCTCCAAAATAAGCCTCATTGAGAGACTCGTAAGCTCAGCATTATTGATTCTAATCATTTAAACGAATAGGCAATATTAGGAGTGGTTCTATAGCCATAGCTCGGAAGTCTTAGAGGACACCATGATTGAACGAGATAGCTTGTCGTATTACATTCTTCATAATTTTTAATTTAGATTTTGACCTGTACTTTTAGTTCAAATTTCAATGAACATAATGTGCATATATGTTGTCCGGAATGTACTTTAAGGGACCAAGTTATAGCCTAAAGATGGTCAAGCAGTGCAAGAATGGAACCGTAATATAGACGCGTCCTCGTGACACTTCAAAACTAGTTGAATCATTATGCTTATTTATTTTATTAGGCTCGGCCCTTTCAACTTTAAGATCATTGATAGGTCCGAGGAACGAGCTACAATTCTCAAGTTGAGTGGCCAAACGCAATGAACGTTGGTTTACTATAACTAATTCTTCGTCACCATGAAACATTCTGCACTTACAAATGTGTGCCTGTCGAAAAAAGAAGGTGAAGTAATCTGGGTAAAATGTGATGTATTTTCTTTCTAGTAAATATATTTTTTTTTTGTTACAGCCCTTGCATGAGGTGACCGTGAAAAACTATCGCCAACGTGGCCGTCTTTATGGGTTTGTTCCTACAAATTTTACTTTCTGAGCAAACTAAAGAAGTCGAAATTCTTGATGTTAAAGGCCAGCACGACCTGAACTCGATAATCAAAAATAGTTGATACAGATGTACGGGCAGCAGAAGCGCTAAGACATGATACAATCCTACTTGAAAGTCTTGACACAAATGCATTATGCTTGCATAAGGTGATCGGCCGAGCAGCCAAGCCAATCAGTACTAATGTGTGAGGCCTGGAGTGGGGCGTGGCGAGTGTACCGCGACCTAAATTGTGTGTTACGGCGTAAATACTTTCCAACTTTTTTAAGGGTTGATTTTTGACATAAAAGATGACAGGCACATAAAAATGTGTGTGTGTGTGTGTTTGTGTGTGTTTGGTGTTCTTTTAAATTTGCACCGAATCCAGATGTATACAATTCATGCTATTTTATTTAACCGACGGAGGACACCAATTAAAAAAAAAAGAGGTTTGTAATTCACGAAACTTTGGGAAACCAATTAAAGCCCTCTTTTGTTTTCGGGAATAAGACGTTTACTTTATATAATACTTTATATGTATATAAATACACGTTATTCGCCCTAAAAGATATCGAACAAAGGCATTTTAGTAAGCGATTTGTAAACAATTTGAAATCTTATAATATATTCTATGTGAAAGGGTAGGTAATATGTTATTTCTGTTACATCTACGCTGATCTTTCCACGGTCACGTTCTTAAATGGGTACGCTTTAGAATTTTAATTCTTTAAAAGCTTTAGTTAATCGAAAAATAATTTATGTATTTTTCGCAGCACGCTGGATGGCGAGACACATTTAACAATGCACAATTATGGTTAAATCAGTATGTCTCGAGTTAAACCATACCCATTTGAGCCTGAATGATTCGATGTTAACAGGGCATGAACAGGATTAAAGTTGAAAGGGAATAAACCGTACATTTAAAAAATAGGTTTTTAAAAGAATTTGTTAGGCTCGGAAGGGCAGTTCTCATAAGTAAATTAGGTCCGTCTTATTTGCAGCTCCTACGAAGGGTTTGTCCCCACTCTCGTAGTTGGGGATCCACTGGTCCTCCGAGACATCTACGTGAAGGATTTCAAATCCTTCTCGGACAGAATAGTAAGAACTGCCAGCTATATTTCCCTTATACTATTCTTAGCATCAGCTCCACGTCAAGTTAAGATACAATTACATTTCCTCTACAAAAGACGTCTGCATAAAATACGTAAAAAAAGAACCGAAGATAAAAGATAAATAAAGAAGAAATGCGTTTGTCGAGGGAGATTCCTTTTTCTGATTTTGCGGACGCTTCATTCTTCATTTCAGGTATCCAATGCCACGGGAAACCCCTTGTGGGACAAGATGATGTTAAACACCCCGGAAGAAGAGTGGAAAGCTACAAGAACTATGATGTCACCTGCATTTACAACGAGCCGACTGAAAGCAGTTAGTAACCACTTTAAGCTCACTTCTGTTCCTGACGTATTTACTTCTTTTTATCAGAAAAAAAACAACAAAAAAACATACCAAGGCGCGCGCACTGTTTGCCAGGTTAGTAGCATTGAATTCTACGGCAGGTTTCTTTCTATCTACCAGTTTTGTTGAAATGTATTATTTATTCGGGGATCTCGAGCTTATGACGGCCAGAACAGTTATGTCTTAGCACTTGAATTGTTCGTTTTAAAGGCCGATTCACATGTTTCGACTTTATTTGCGATTTTGCAAGTGCGGTGGTGACCACCGCAACTTCTACTGTACTTGTGTTTTTGCCGCACGGAGCGATACTGCAACTGCGAAATCGCAGGTAAAATCGCACTATGTGATTCAAGGTTTAAACGGCTTTTATAGAAAAATAAAACAACAACTAGAGGTTATTATGACCCGCCTTTTAAGACGATATGGAATGAACCGACATACGTATACCCTGAATAAATTGATGAATAATTAGCCGAAAAAAGAATTTGACTATTTTAGAAATTGTGAGTTAAAAAATACAGGCCATAACGACAATCTTTTTAAGACGATATAAAATGAAACGATATATTCTGAATAAAATAAATAAATAATTAACCGCAATAAAAACAACCTCCGGATATTTTAATGCACTGCGAGTTTGTTTCAACCAAAAAAATAAAAATAAAAAAAAGTGCCGAGAAATTATACACTGAACGGAGTCTTCCGGGTGCCTTAGAAGTGATCCGGAGCAACAAAAGTGAAACGATTGAACATATCATTCTACACTGTTACGTTTTCAAAGCCCTGGATAGGCGATCCGGTTGGCTTCCGCTTTGTAAATGTCGTGGTAAGGATACGCACTTCCCTGGGGAATTGTTTCTGCACTCAACGCTGCGTTTTATTCAAAGAAAACAATAGGACAACCTTGAATGGCTTCTTCGAAATTGGGTGTACACAATTTGTTCGCAAAAAAAAAAAGAAACAAAAAAAACAAACAGAAGACACGTATATTTTGAAGAACTCAGGACGCTGTGAGTCCTGGCCACCTTATTCTTGTTCCGAAAAACAATGAGATTGCGACAGTAGCCGGTAAGAACAGCGAAGAAAGAATCAAGACGCAGAGAAATACCTTAAAAATATTTAGGTGAATAAAAAGTGATTTGAAAGACTTTGTTAATAGTGGAGACTATTTCGACGCCCGACGTCAAAATAATTTTAAAATTATTTTGACCTCTATGTAGGTCATTTCCATAAAACATCAAAATAGTTCTAAAAATATCGTGACGTCCACCGTGGAAACAACAACTTTGTTATTATGACGTCTCAGCCGTCACAGTGGTATACCTGTTTCCGTTTCGTTCTATGTGGCCTTATAGACGGTGTTGTTGCGTTGACGGAGTCCCGTGGCATGTCTAAAGGAAGCTTTGGTCCTACTCGACCCTTGAAATGTTTCATTCACCGACAGTGTGTGTCTGTATGCTCGACAATTAAAGGATTGTTTTTTTTTCTTTGGCCGTTACAGTGATATTGCCACGTGAGTGGCGCAGTGGGCAACACACGCGGCTGCCACGTGGCTGAACAGGGTTTTAACCCCGCTTGAACCCCACTCGGCCCGGATCTTTACTTTTGGAATTTTGTACTCTTTTGGAAAGCTCCAGCTCATCTTCGGTCCATTATCGTGTGTTCTGCTTCAGAACATTCCTGAACTACCCGCACGTCTGAATGCACCGGTAACGGGCTAGTTCGCACAGTCGCCCTTTTGTCGCCGACGTAAGATGATGGTAGCTTACTGTTTTAGTTTGCAGGCACAAGTTCGCCTTTTTGAACATTATTTCCCGTTTTACATTCATCTACTATTTTTATTCGTGATGCGATCACCCGGCTCGATGCTGCACTCTCGCAAGTCTTTTCAGCAGCTCTCTCAGCGCCCACACACATACACATCTTCGTGTGAGTGCGATGCTTTCACTTGCGGCAGGTGGACGGAGAACCTTGCGAAGAGCGTTTGAGCCAAGCTTGTACACACAGTTGTGTGGACACGCAGTCGAGCGCAGTCAGGAGCCAATAAGAGCGCGCTTTTGCCGTTCGCTGCTCACCAATAGTAGGCTAGATCGCAGCCTTGGCAAAACTTGCTGCTTCGTGTCCCCACCGCTCGCAAAGAAGAAAAAAAAATTACACCATCTTCCCGAGGGGAACCATGGGGTGATGCGGAGCATCGTGTTGGTTCCGAGGAAAGAGTCAGTTGCGTGCTGACGTCGAGAGATGGCGCCACCGACTGCCCTAGCGTTACCCCCTACGCGAGCCTTCGTCGCGGCTCGCGGCAGAGAAACTTGGAACGCTCGCCGCTCGCCGTTTATTTTTTTTCACACTTGAAGGAGAGGAGACTAGAGGAGGAGAGTTGCGCGTGCGCGCGCGGTGTGGTTAGAATCGAACGCACGCGAAGTGCACGCACAGCTGGTAGAGAGAGAGAGCGGAGAGAGTAACGCGCAGCTGTTGGAGAGAGGGAAGGAGGAGAGTTGCGCATGCGCGCGCGGTGTGATTAGAATCGAACGCACGCGAAGTGCACGCGCAGCTGGTAGAGAGAGAGAGCGGAGAGAGTAACGCGCAGCTGTTGCAGAGAGGGAAGGAGGAGAGTTGCGCTTGCGTAGTGTGAGTGCAGACTACAACGCCGACGCCGCGGGACATAGCCCCGAGCAAGAGATGCTCCGCATCTAAAAGCAAGGTCTCCGAAAGAAGAACCGGACGCGCATCGCTAACGTTGACGGCCGAGGGCAAGTGCGTGAACCTCCCTTTCTTTTCTCGGCTTCTAATTGGTCTGCCGCAACGCAACGCTTTAAAAAGTTAATTCAGGCTCTATACTCCCTTGCGTCGCACTGCAGAGCGCTGCGCGAGCGCGCGCTTTGTAGCGCAAGCCGTAGCCTCCTCTATACTGACAAAGCCTGGCAGATCGTCACGAGACGCGGCCGCCGAAATGGTGAAGGTAGAGCGGCAGAAAACGGATGAGAGGAGAGCCACGTGACGGGCGCCCCGCTGCGGCGAGACGACGAAACACACTTCTCCCGAGCGATGGAATGTCCGCTCGTGCTCCTCGCGTTCCCCGCGCTACCGCTTCGTTTCTCGTCGGGTTTGCAAACCATGTTTCGGGTCCTCACCGCTGCAAAAGCTGTGCGCTGACGACCAGGTTCCCCGAGAAATGCTCTGTGCTACCAGGTCCTCGCGCTCCAAATCTGCGACCGGGCACTCTATGGCTCCGTCGACGAACTGTCAGTTTTCGTTAGTATAGAGGAGGCTTTGCGCAAGTACTTCCTGCCACAAGGACGCCGTCCGCGCTCAAACGCCTTCAAAGGCAAGGGTGTTAATGTGCCTTCACATGGAATTTTGAGCCCACAACAAACATGAGCTGGACTTCTCTATATTTTGTCTTCACGTAACAAGTTTAAGTGCGTAAACTACGTATACCACTGAGAGTTTTGAATAATGTTTGTACATCCACGCCTCCACTACCCTGCGAGCGTATCTTCGAATGGTTGGAGACTTTGCAATCGGTTCGGGGGTCGCTCGTTTCCTTTAGATTGTTTTTTTCTTGGTGTTCACTAAAGTGATTGGATCTGGGAAAGTAGCGCCATGCTAGCCGGGCACAAACAAATACCTACATACAGACAAAAAATTACGAAGCTTCGAAAGAGTACTTAAAACCAGTCGGACCAAGATCGCTATGGAGCATCATCGCACAGAAAGCGTTCCTCGGCCAATATGAGCGTCTTTGACACTGTGAATTCAATGAACTTGTCACTCATGCTTATTTCCCCAGATCTCTTACAATTACGTTGCTCTTCTTGCGTGTTTCAAAGAAGTGAAATGTTTTTTCAATGCCGCCAAGCACTGACGTTGCATGGCGGTACGAAAATGTACAGCATCAGACGCGGCGTCGGTGCTTGGGGCATTGAAAAATAATTTTATTTTTGGAGCGACATAATTGTAAAAGATCTGGGGAAATAAGCATGAGTGATAAGTTTATTGCATTCACAGTGCCAAAGACGCTCATATTGGCCGAGGAAAACTTTCAGTGCCATGATGCAATATAGCGATCTTCGTGCGACTGGTTTTAACGACCCTTTCGAAGCTTCGAAGCTTCGAAAGGCTACAAAATGGCGGTCACGATGGCAATGGACAGCGATGACCTAATCACCTCGAGTGGTTTCGTCGTCTGTATGTTGGTATTTGTTTGTGTCCGGCTAGCAGGTGGGAAGGCAATGGCTCTACTTTCCCAGATCCAGTGACTTTAGTGCTCACGAGTCTGGGGCGGCAACTAAGCGATCGGGACGTTGAATGTATAGTGTTGAAAATTTTGACATTGCCTCCTTGATATTTTGCGACCGATACAAACGAACAACAAAGCTTTGGACGCACCGAGCAAAACTGCGTCGCGGTTTAACACGCATTTTCGGAGACCAACGGTTGTGCAATCGACTGCAAATTGATGACTCGATTTTTAAAGAGATTCAGCACTTATTTTGTTTATTATCAATAACGAGCAATAAATCACGCATTCGGTGACGTTTAGCACAAAAAGTAAATGTTACGCGAGTTATATTCTGAAGTATTCTTGAAATTATGGTTATAAAAGCTGCAGTCGATTGCATGGCATTAGTTGCCCGAAAAATGCGCGACGCCGACTGCAAGCAGGGTGATAATGTTTACGTCGCCACTTTCGGATACTTTCCAGTCCGAAACTCCAAATTGCCTCATCTGTTTTTGTTGGCAAGTTTCACGGGAAATGTCAAAATGTGCGGCAGAAATTTTGACGGGGGGGGGGGGGGGGTGGGGGGAGGGAGGGGTCGTCAAACTTATTAAGAAGAGATAATATTTTCACGTCTTCGGAAATGTTCGTCACATTTGTCAAAATAATAGTCATATTGTTTTGACGGTGGACGTCGAAATTGTCACTACCTCGTTAATATCACATGTGTTGAAAGTTATACCATTTCGATGCTATGTAGCGAGCAATGGCTATGACTGCCTATTGCATATGGTCTACTTCAGTCAAATCAAATGCCATCGTCACGATGATTGGCCGTTTTTGTGCATTTACTATCATATCACGCACAGTAGAAAGCGCAGGATCACGGCGCCTTCAATGCACGCGTTTGGTTCAGCCCATTAAGGTAGGAAGCTTCTGGAAATGACATGATGCCGCCAAAGGCGAAGCCAGAAGTGTGAAGGGACAAGCCCCCCACGATGACCAGAACCACAGTTGTTTTTGTCACGCTCGGGAGCACCCGAGGGGTGACCAAAAACCACTGTGGTCATCGTTGTGGGCGTGTCCTTTCACACTTCAGGCTTCACCTCTAGTCAGACTTGGGAAGTAATCCGTTACTTTTTCAAGTAATTTTGTAATTGTCACGTTACCTTTTTTCGGAAATAATTTGTAATGTAATTTCGTTACAAAATATTGTTAACGGATTACTTTAATTACTCGTTACTTTCTAAAAATATGAGCATAATACAGTAACTGGAACAATACGAGCAAAACATTCAGCAGCATAAGAGAGCAAGTTCAACGAAATAGAAAACACCAGGAAGGGCAGAATAGCCGGAAAGAAAACACGATTTTTTGTATGACCGGTCAAAAAAAAACCAGTAGAAAAATGGGCAAGGCATCTACAAATATACGAAAGACAAATATCAAGTACTTAAGACAACGACGAGTAGGGTCTCCGCCGCCTTCCATCGTGTTTTTCTTCTTCTCCCGGACAGGAGAAAGCTTTTCGTGTTTATTTGTTTTTGTCTTTTACACCGTATCACCCTTTCCAACTTCTTCGACGTCTCCCGCCACCTGCACAGACATCAAACGCGGGTCCGTACCCCCTCGATTAGCGGGTTCACAATTCGCGCTGCAGACGATGTAGACTCGCGCGAGGGGGTCGAATTATTTTTGTCTTTGATGTGCGCTATTTTATTCTAGCACGCTGTTAAGGCACTGCTGAAAAGCGCCCGTCGCGAGGCTAAGACCATCGTCTTCGACGGTACGTACGATACTTCTTTTGGTTTTTATGTCTGGGCATGGTGGTCGAGTCCACTCCTCACTTTACAGTCAGCTGTCAACATAGAAAAGGGGGGGGGGGGGTTAGGCCATCTAAGGAGGGCTGAGAGAAAGAGCGAGAAAACGCGTAAAAGTGGTGTGATCCTTTATTGCATTGTGAAACCGAGGCCACCGCTCCTCTTGCTCTCTTTGGCCTCCCATCCCTAGCCTCCACGAATATTGGTATGAAAGTGAGAACCGATGAACGATCGATAACCCGTAACCGCTACTTTTTCTCTGACTGCTCGAGTTTTCGGTCATGGAGTGTCCGTCGTCCCCATGGCCATCTCTTAATGAGATGTTCGAAATTCATGGCAAAGGAGAACGGAAACCTAGAGTTTCAGTGCATAGTTTGCTTGCCAAAAACACACATTGGCATCAGCACGATCAACAAACTCTAATCTACGGAAACACATCAAGGTAAGCTGGGACACCTGCATCCTGCATTGGCTATACATTATAACGTTAGAACCAAGTTTTTCTTTTCGTGTGAATAACAGGCGAAACACCCGAGTCAAAAGGGAGCTTTCCTAGATCGCTTCTTTATATAGCTTCGAATCTCGTAGCGGAAGTACACGCTGCTACTTAGCATCCGCAACGCTAGCTTTGTCTGCACAATCCCAGGGATCATTCCCGGAGGCCGTAAGCTGGCGGGATGGCGCGTGTGGTTGCAGCTTTCGGTGTCTTGTCAGCTTACAGGTAAGCGGAGAAAAACTAGACACTTTCTCTAGAATACGATATTTTATTTTTACAAGAAGTACCATAATACGGGCGCATGAGAGATGAAAAGTAGTGTTGCGGAACATTTTCGAAAAATATCAAAATAGTTTCATTGTTTTTTGGATAAGTGTGCGTAAAACGTAACGTGAAAGTAATTTGTAACGTAACAAGTAAAGTAATTTATTACTTTTCAGCGAAAGTAATTTGTAACGGTAATTCATCACATTTGAGGCTCGGTAATTTGTAATTGTAATCCATTACATTTTTCAAGTAACAAGCACAAGTCCGCCTCTAGTGATGCGATGTCATTTCCAGAAGCTTCCCTACCTCCATGGTTTAGCCGGATACTGCAGACGCAGAAAGACAGCGATTGCCGCGACGATGCCCTTTTCGCCCACATCAGTTCCTATCACATCGTCGGCTGCTCTAGAGATTAAAGTAAAACTGAGCTTAGTAGATGGTCGGTTCAACCGATATACATAGGTTTCATTATATTTGGATCAATTTTTTTAAAGTTAAATGTTCCCTTTTGTTTCTGTAGATGATTCCAAAAATGGTCTGCTACGTCCGACGAATTCTGCAAACGACTGCTGTTGGAAGGAAAAAGAAAGGTGCTGTTGAAATTTCCGGGTAAGTCGCTACTCCACTGCGATATGATACGATGAATTATTGAAATATATAAACTAGATGTTCATCATATTGACTGGACGAGTCCCTTTATCGACTGGTACTTTCAAGTTTTTCTTTGTATAGAGGACGCTAGCCACTGCTCGCCCAGTTCTTGTTGAACATTGTTTAGTATAAAACTCTGTATCCAATACAGTGTGAGCAGAAAGCAATAACTATTTTTTCGAGGGGATATAATATGACATACGCGGGTTCCCCATAACCAGATGGCGCCAAAAAACTTGTAATGAACGCGTTGGTATGTTCTATACTTTCTTTTTTTTTGTTTGTCGATAGCTGCATGTGCGTGAAGCAACAAGTCTTAGACTGCGGTAAACATACCGTGAAACAACCACTTATAATGCCTGATAATCTACAGATGAACAAGTACGCATATACTTCAATGTAATCATAATTGTGTGACAAGTTGAAAAAGAAGGAGAAAATATTTACGTGATCTGGATAAATGGGCCGCGATGTCTTCTTCTAAACTAACCTGATATATTTCGCTTGCAGGATGTTCGAGTCATGCGCCATGGATACAACGGCAGCCCTGGTCTACTCTCTAGACTTGAACACCCACGAAAATCTCGACCATCCTTTGGTAAAATGCTGCAAGGGATTTTTCGGAAACCTGGGTGGATGGAGGATGATCTTGTTATGTGAGTTTTATTTAAATCTTATATATGCCGCCCGACAATCGTCAATATTAATATAAAATAAGAGATGGAGGAGTTGAGAACCCGATTATCATGAACTGCTTCAAGAGCCTCTTTTACTTTAAACATATTGTCCGCTCACGAAAAAAATAAAAGTAAACTACTGAGTTCAAGAACTTACTTCTAGACCCCTCTAAGTGCCGAAGTGACTTAAAAAAAAATCAAATGTTCCGATATGCTTTTCATTATAAGGTTTATATTTACCCGCTTTTTAAAACAAATGTTTCAGCATCAATCTGGAACCGATACGCTGTTTAGAATAACCGGCTCCTAATTAACGCAGCTTGTTTATATTATCTGAAAAGGCGCAGTTGGATCCCACACGTACGCTCTTAGTGTCACAGGGTGTACGTCTTTATATTCTAAAAGCTGGAAATGTACGCGAGGAAACTTTAAAAAATCCGCCTGGTCCGGGTGTCGAACCCGGGACCTTCCTTAGGGTCCCGGGTTCGATACCCGGACCTTGCGGATTGTTTTTGGTCGCGCACCAGTCACTAGCTGTGTTTGGAGATTTGTGTTTATCCTTTGTCCCGCTTGCTCCCTTTCTGCAAAGATTATTACTGTGATTCATGAATTATGTCGTTTGGTGGTTGATTTCGAGTTGGTAATGAAGAGATTCCAGGCACTGCTTTTTATTTCCGGCCGAGAAAACAAAAAGGAAATTACCAGAATCCGCACGCCGGACTCGAAGGAATATGACCGACTTTCATATTGAGCGCTCCTATCAGGCGGTATCGCCACGGAAGACTCGTACGGTACTGATTACAAGAAATCTATTCTTAATAAAATGAATCGGTGGGCTAGAATTGGATAAACAGCGCTCGTCCAATTGTCCACTTCTTCTGCTAGTCCTCGTCCTTTGCGGGGTTCGTGTCCGTAATCGAATTACTTGTTGGAGTAATTTTTGTATTCATTCGAATACACACACGCGCGCGCGCGCGCGCTCGCACACACACACACACACACACACACACACACACACACACACACACACACACACACACACACACACGCACACGCACACGCACACGCACACACGCGCGCACACACACACACACACACACACACACACACACACACACACACATGCACACACACACACACACACACATATATATATATATATATATATATACCGGGTGTTCATTTTTAATTCGAACAGATTTATTACAAAAAATCCGTAAAAGATGCCCTAGTACGGTTTGTTCAAGTGAGTTATACGGCTAGGGGGACATTATGTGGGTGGCTAATCCTTGCGAGAAGTTGGATGATTACTTAAATAGACATATGGTTACAATTAGAAATTTGCTCAGCGTCGTCGAAAACGCCTAAATCAGTCATTTTCAGAAAGACTTTGAGCGCGTGAGAAGCGTAGTAGTGAACTGAAGTTACCGCTCGTGGAGCAGGTACAAAGCTAGAGGTTGTGATAAGGCGCCTGTGCGATTTTTCCGTCTCTTATCTAGCCCCAGCCTTGTACCTGCTCCACGAGTGGTAACTTTAGTGCACTACTACGCTTCTCACGCGCTCAAAGTCTTTCTGAAAATGACTGAATTAGTGGTTTTCGATGAAGCTGAGCAAGTTTCTAATCTAGTTTCTAACGAATTTTAATTAATTAGCCAACTTCAAGCAAGGATTAGCCACCCACATAATGTCCCCCTAGCCGTATAACTCACTTGAACAAACCGTACTAGTGCATCTTTTATGGATTTTTTGTAATAAATCTGTTCGAATTAAAAATGAACACCCGGTATATATATATATATATGAAGCAACCACGAGACTCTTTTGGTTACTTTTGGGTGAACTAAAATTACTTCCGGCCGTTAATATATCTCATTACCTTTTTTTATTTTGTTGTTGTCCTGTTTGAACAAGTTTCCTACCAAAAAATCCTCGAACTTAAGTCTCCGACGGGAGTATATGGTTTTCCATAAATTTGTGGATTACGAAGATGTGTAGTTTGTAATTTGGTGATTCTCATGTGATGATAAAGAGTACAAACGACCCGTCTTCAAACCGCCCGAAAAATTTGTCGTTCTGAAAACCCGAAGTAATTTGGAAAAGTAACGGTTTTCCTTTCTAAGCAATGGCCAATTACTTTTCGTCTCGAGTAATCGAGTAATCTGATTGAGTACTTTTTGACCTAGAGTAATTGCGATTGATTACTTTTTTGAGTAGCGTGTACAAGGCTGCGCAGCAGGTGATTTAAAATTGCGAATGGGGAGGCGGAAGAGGGCGAGGCAGTGATTGATTGAACACGAGCCCCATGCCTAATTAATGCTGCATAGCCTCGCCGTGTTCCATCTGTGCCTCAAGCTGGCTTCCGATAGCTGACATGAAACATTTGGCACTCCCGTTTCGTTTTCTCGGAGGTGTTGCCTTCAGGCTACAGCACACTGAGAAATTAATCTGGCTCTTTATCACCACCTCCTCCCCCCCCCCCCCCCCCGCCCCCCCCCCCCCCCCCCAAGAGAAGAAAAAGAAAAACGTGTATGCGGTAATATGAGCTATGGTAACTGCCAGCTTAAGAAATGGAAGACGTGGCGAGCCCCGAGCAGATTCTTATCACTGAGCAGCCTATGAGATTTCAGCATTAGCAGATAAGAACGTCGAAGGACAAGTTACGATACAAGAAGGATGAATATATGATAAGCAACACTCTACGTTTATTAATCAATTGACGAGTAAACACAATTTGGCGAGCAGTTCACTCGTGTAATTCGTTTTCATCTTCACACGCAGTCACCATGTCAAGAGTCTTCAAACTACTTCCGTTGGAGTTTCCCAGCAAGAAGGGCACCGAATACGTCAAAGAATTTACGAGACATATGGCGCATCAGCGCTGCGCTTCGAAAGAGGTAACGTTAATTATCGTGTTTTGTTCATCAATTATCTATAGCGTCCATATAATGAATCCACGGGGAAAGGTCCGCACTGTTATTGTTACGCATTTCAGCCGGCTCGGAAAGGCGGGAAATAAAAAACAAAAAAAAAAACAGACGTCGGTGGCGCCAGGGGATCCAGCTAGATTGCTGATGAGGCTTTCATGCATGCTAAAGGAAAGCAAAATATTACTCGCAATGTTGGCACCTGGTATTCTTATTGTCGCTGACAGTTTAAAAAACGCGTTGGTGGGGCTTTTTGTGTTAGCGTTTTTAGCTTTGTGATTCGTTTTTTGGCGTTTTCAACGGCGAATTCCTCAATCTTCGTTGGCCGAGGAGCGATTATAAAATGTTCGAGACCAGACGTGCTTGGACCACACCCTGGGCTATAAGTAATTAAGCTAGTAGCGACTATCCAAGTAGAAACTGAGGGAGAGGAGGAGGAGACGGGAGGGGACGTCAGAACGCCGAGCTCTGATTGGAACGATTAGTGGGTAGACCGAAAGCTAGCAGCCTTTGTCTCCACTGCACCCGTCTAACGCGGTAGAGCACGGAACGACGGCGTCTGGCGTTTGGCTCTCGCATCCGAACGCGCTCGACGAGTGCAGTGGAGACAAAAGCAGCTAGCTTTGCAAGTGCAGACAGGCGTAAGGCTTCGTGTAATATATAACTAAAGTTGACAAGCCGTTCTGGACTGCAGCGCCTCTATGCAAAACAATTTTGTTATGTCACTTCTTTCTTTTCTTCTTTTTTTTTTTTTTCTCTCGGCACCACCGATGTCAGCGCTAACAATTTGGCTCGCAGCACTTCCGCTTTTATTCTCTTATAATTGCGAGAAAATAAGTAACATTACTATGTTCGTCCTAAAGGGGCCCTGCAAGGACTTTTTTACTGGTTTTTAATTTGCACCGAACCTAAGCGCACTGAACGTAGTAACTTAATGAAACTTTTCTTTTCTCGAATTTCGCTTTATTTTAAACGTTATAGGCAAATTAAATTTACAAAAACAAGCAAAAAATAATCTCCTTCGTGAAGTCCTTGGTCCCTTATGTGGCCGTGAACTAGAGGAGGGGTAGTGAGCTTAGCGAGCGGTTACGGCTGCCGCACTCCGTGTCGACGGCTCGAGAGGGCGCCACTAAAGCATGTGCTGGCTAGGCTGTATGAAGCGGGCAGCCAGGGTGGTCCGCATTGCATTTGCTGCGCGATTAAACACTAATTCGGCATGACGCTTCATTGGCCACGAACTACAGCACACACGGGGTAAAGATCAGTTCAGAACGGGAGCCACTTCGCGCTGCCATGCCGCCAAAAGTCCAAACCGCAAGCTAAAGCTGCTCTCCGAAGGCCTTGGGAACGCTCGGAACCGGTCGAATCCTCCAGTCCATACGACCGCAGCACCGCTACGTACATCCGGGACCTTTCTACGCTTGCCGCTCGTTGGTGCCTGGTCCCACTACACCTTTCTAGTATGCGCCGCCTTTTCCACCGCTTGGTGGTGGGTATGTCGACGGGTCATTTCTTGTTTCCGTACTTTCTAAACTACATTTGTTTCTTTTTTGATTTAAAATAGTGAACAAAAACTAGATTTATAAATAATTTAAACGGTTCACGCCACTTATATTTTCTGTTTCGAATAAAAAGAAGCTTTTAGCGGCTGTCATCAGTAGTAAGCCTAGGACCACGCTTTCGGCACCGCGGGTCACCCTCGTAGGTGAACGAGGTTTCCGCGTCGTTTGGTTAAAATATGACGCACAGATATTTAGTTACTCCTTCCGTGCCCGCTGTCTTGACGGAACCCCGAGGGTCGTGGAAACGGCAAAAAAGGTAGAAGCTTAAATATGATTGCAGGGCCCCTTTGATGCCGACTTTTAGGGGATAAACAAAATAGGAAACTACGCCGAAGATGCTCCAATAACCCGCTGAATGGCTGCACCTTCTGATTGAACATAACCACATTGTTAAAGAGATCGCGAGATCACTGTTGACTGTTCAGGACAACTATGAACGGTATAGCTATGTTACAAGCTTCATGTGGATCTCGTCAATCTAACATGTGGATCTAATCAATTCCGTGGTGGCGAACCAAGCAGACTTGTGGGATTTCAGAAAGAGGTGGTTGATGCCGTGCTGTTTTTGTCTGCCCGTTTTTTTTTGACTACCTGTCTGTCGTCAGTAAGAAACATCTATAAAAAATTAAACACTTAAGAGTACAACCATGTAACCGATGTCGTAGCATTCTGCGGTAAAACTTTACCTGTGTTGTAGCGACCTCCTCGAATATTTTCAAATCAATCCGACAACGTGAATTTTTGGTTGGTTTCAAAGACGTTTATGACTTAATTATTTTTTAATAGCAATTTTAAATAGTCAATGAGAAGTATTCGATTAATGGCAGACATTCACCCTTTAATAACAAACATTATAGATCGCGTGTATTGACTACTATATATTGCCACGCGCGCACCTGAACAAGCAGGCAGCGAGCCCGTGGCCTCAACACCTTCAGAGTTTGAGGGCTTACGTTGGGATCGTGTTCCGTGTACTTACCTTGGAGTGCCACTAAACTGCTACCGAGAAAACAAATTTTATTGGTCTAGAGTCACCACCGACCGGGACAGGCGCACTTCCCCGCTGGAAGCGGCGTGAGCTGTCCAGTTTTACGCGAGCGACAGTGTGCAATATTTTTTCTGATCTCAAAGTTATGGTATGTCCTGCAGGTCATACATTGTGCTCGCATGAATGTAAAAACGTTTCATCGTGTGTTCGCTACGTTTATTTGGAGATTCAATAGGGAGCGGATGAGGCGAGACAAACTTTTCCATCGCGTGCTTAAAGGGAAGCTGAAGCGGTTTTAAATATGAGAAAAAACAGCCGAGCCTGGTCAATTAGACCTCAGCCATCACGAATATCGTATTCGTTTGGTCATTTTCTGCGCGGATTAACCGGAAAAGCGCCTTCGAGGTAGCGCCGAAGCCACGCCTCTCCGAAGCAGAGGGAAAGGGGAGAGAGGAGGAAGCCCGTCAGCCGATGTCACAAAAGGTCCGGCTGGGGGACCCCGCCGCAGCTAGCCGCGTTTCCCTCGTAGGCTGCTCTACTGACTTTTCGAGCCGTCGTCATTCTGCCGCCACATAGCGCTTGCTTTTATATGTTGACCGGTCATGCTATCGACTCAATCGCCCGACATGTTGATTGTTCTCTTCTTTGTTCCCGTGTTTGCAGAATTCTCGTGGCACCGAACCAACTGACTCGTGCTGTTGCACAATGCCGTACTCATGTGTAGCCGCCAGCTTTCACAAACAGCGCTCGTCGCAGTTGTTCTTCCCGCTTACCGTTTTTCCCACTTCGTCACCGAGATTTTAAAGGGGTGGGTGGGTTTGAGCAAGCACACCGTTTTTTGTTCGAAACGTGTTTAGGACGGCGCATATAAAAACTATGTATGTACGTTTGGGTCTGAAGAAGGCTCGCCTGAACCCGACGCTCTGCCGACCATCTTTGAAGGTAAGAATGCAATTCAGCGCATTAAAAGTCACAAGCAAAGAGGAAACGTCACTAGGTAAAAAAGTTTAGGTCGACTGTTCTATAAAAAGCTATTACATTATTAGAATTGTGCAGGGTACTAGAAAAGCCGTGATCATGTAGCCAAATAGCAGGTTTCCACTGGCTCTCTTGTGTTAACCGCCTTATATTAGTGTGTTAGTTTTGGTTTCTTACATTGTTTAAGTGACCATTTTTTCCGAACCGACTTTGGTCCGGGAAATATGGGAAACAAAAGAAAACAATCTTCGGTAGCCCAAGATTATTTTCTTTTGCTTTTAATCTACTCCGCGACCCACTCACTTGGGAGAGGAGGGCTTGCTCTAATAAGTGGTCATGCAATTCATAATGCGACTTTCACGGTGCAAATCGTTTTAGCATAAACGGTTTTTTATGTTTTTTTACAGTTGTTGATAAATTGAAGTCACATATTTTTTAAATGTAAATATAAATTTTGTTAAATTTTCGTTCTATAGGTTTATATTCTCTTCAGGAGAGCTTTTTCGAACTACAAAGCATGCGACCTTCTGTTCTAAATTGAGTTTTTTTTTTTTTTTTTTTTTTTACAAGTTACGCAGTGTTTTCCGTATAAAGTTTGTGTTATGCAATGATTCTTTGTGCCGTAGAAACGCGATCGGACGATGATTATGGTTTGTGGTGGTCTAATGCAGTCAATAAATCTTGGTAGAAGTATGCGAATGTAGAGGCCCAGGAAGCTCTCACAAATTCGACATCAAATTAAGGGCCACCGGGCACACATCTCTGCTTTTTCTAAAGCTATAATGGCGTAATAGTTGGTGGAAAACAAACTAACGCAGCAGAGGGTACCGCTATCACAAGGATGGACCTTCTGCGCAGTTATTCGCATCGTGCGCAAGGACATGGCGGTGGCAGAACGGCGACCCTGTCTCATCACCCGTCTCATCTCAGGGGGAGCTCTCCCGTCGCCCGAAGCCGATTATACTATCCCTTCAAACCACTTCAGCCTTGATGAACAATGCAGCCTGCACGCTCACGTGTCCAGCAGCTGGCAAGCACGAAGGCCGATGTGTGCAGAATGCTTGTCCTCTGACGACCGTTTTGGGGAGCGTCACGCTAATCCGGCTTGACTCCGTTTATTGTCAACGTATTACGTTACAATAAGTAGCAGTCAGTACGTTCCTGAAGGTATGAAACCGGCCATGTCGCGTCCGCGCAAGCGGTTTCTCGTGTCTGACTTTATTTCTGCGGGGGGTCATTTTTCTGCTTCGCCAAAGGCTGGAACGCGTACTTTGTAACGTCGAGGGTCGTCTGGACACATTCCTCTTTCGGATCCACCGTAAGATTTCGAAAAATTGCAAGCCAAACCCGATTTATAAGAGCAGAAGGCTCGGCGCCCGGCTACTTCCGCAAGCGATGGAGCAAACGAGAATCGAGATGGTCCTTTTATGACGTAGTGGCGCGTCACGCGTGGCTAGCCAATGGCGTGCCGCTGCGGCGATCGCTTCTGATTTCCTCGCTTTTTTTCGCGTTTAGGGATTATTTTGGGTCAAACGGTTGCAATATTTGGACTCAGCAGGCACAACCACGTCAGAATCATCTATTAACTCATTTTTTTCGAAAAGCTCTTCAGCTTCCCTCTAACGGTGGACTCGGACTCTCCCATCTCTTTGGGAGACAACTGGTAGCACGTTTCTTTTTTTCTGCGGGAGCAAAAACATCCTTTTATTCGTACACTATTTCAAACAAAACTTTCTCCTTTCCTGCCGTCCTTCCTTGTTTGATCCCATGGTGGCGAATCAGGCAGACTTGTGGGATTTCAGAAAGAGGTGGTTGATGCCGTGCTGTTTTTGTTCTTCCCATTTTTTTTTGACTACCTTTCTGTCGTCAGTAAGAAAACGCTTGCGCGGGATTTGTTGATTATTTTGTTTCCAACCCCGCTGTACAGAGCTGTCGTGAGCGTTGGGGGCCAGGATGTGCTAATGCGTGTCAAGCACATGTGTGTACCACCGTCGGTCAAAACTTTCTTTTTCAAGTTGCATTCTTATAAAGTACCAGTCAAGGTGTGGTTAAAGAAAAAAGGTGTTGATGTGTCGTGGACGGTGGACTGCATTTTATGTAAAAAGCCTGAAGCCATGAAACATGCATTTATTTTTTTGCCGGGACGCGGTATTTTTTTGGAGATGTGCTCCAGCGCACATTGAAGAAAGAGTTCTGTATCGCCCAATCTGGCATTCGTTTTTTGAACATCGCTAGTGATAATGATGTGCCTTATGACATGTTCATGTTACTACGACTGAGTAGCATTTGGAGGTCGCGCATGGCTGTCCATGATGCAGACCTCAATGCAAAAGGGGTGCAATACTATTTTTTTTAATTTAGTATAGCAAGTGCGAAGTGTTTTGTCGAATTGTGAGCCTAAACGCGATTGGCTACAGATTTGTAGTCCTCTCCTCGAGATGCGAGGGTTTTAATGTACTCTATAAAAAGAATTGTGCAGCGTTTTAAATGATTCGACCGTTTTGCTTTCTCATTGCAATAAAGATATATAAAAAAAGCGCTGATGGCCTAACGGTTATTGCGCTTTCCTTCCAAGGAATAAGCCCGGGTTCGAAGCCTGGCCGCGGGTGCACACTTTTGTTTACTCTGTAATGTGATGTTTCGAGAACCGTGTTGCCTGTTTTAGGTCAGAATGTTCTACGCGCCGAATCTTCTAGGCCGATTGTTCCAGAAGCCCACGTGTGTACAAAAGGGGCTCCGCGTGGCGAGCCGGAGTCAGTCTCGCCCCAGCGTCCGATCGTGCTGTTACGCCGACTTCGACGCCCGCGACGAACTGTTGTTATCTTCTGTTTCCTTTTTTTTTCGGGCACAAGTTCGCCCCATTAAACGTTTCATTTTCCTCAGTTATTCCTTGTTCGTCACCTCGTCATTCGTGACAATATTCGCTTGACTTATATTGTTCCATTTGACATTTCGCGTAGACGGCAAAATAATATTCTTGGGTATTGTTTCTCCAGAAATCTGAGGACGTTCTTCAACTCTGCCTCGATGCTCTGATGAGTGGACGGAGCCCTGACAACTTCAAAATATCCGGTATGCAATTTTACCTCGACTTATTTAAGCGCCTTTAATACATACGCTCTTGGACAAAGTAAACTGGAACGACGAAGCAACAATCGACATATATCAGTGGCCTCGCCCGGAGGTACGAAATTATTATATTCCTGGTCGTATTGAACCCGTCCAGGGGAGCGCGAGGGAAGCACGCAGCTAATTGTGCTAATTTGACGGAAGGTTTGTTCGTGGTGTTATAATTCACATTTGAATCAGAGTAGGGTAACACCGTATAATATCAAAATGCGCGTAACGACTTTAGAATATGATACTTTAAACTACGGCGCATTAGGCGAGCTCACAGGAAGGGTTATTTCCCCGTGCCTGTTCGTTTGATTTTACTGCGCGCCCTCCATATACAAACCCGCATCAAACAATCTTTTGCCGTCACCGCGTTTAAGCATCGACTCTTGCACGAAGCGTGTCATTCCTAGAGGAGACCGCTTCCAAAGCTTACACGGTGTTCGTGTCCAATACATTTTAGCCCGTGTCCACACCGAACGCCCACGCAGCACTCCTGTCAAATAATTCACGCTTAGCGCGCGTGCCAAAAATATGGCACTCTCAGATAATTGGTGCTGCACCTACTGGATGGCGCCGACTATTAAAGACCCACAACAGGTTCGCGCTTTCCACTTTACCCCGCTTCCTGCTCTCCACCCTTGTACCCTGTCCACCGCTGCCTCTTTCCTTCCCCCCCAAGGCGAGGAGAATTTTCTGCCTTGCAGAATCTCGAGTCTGGTCGTCGGCCTTGAAGAAAAGAAGCTTATATCACAGTTCGTCATTACTTCGCAATGAGCTACCGTGCTGCGTCTCCCTCGGTAGTCCACGCGTCCCATTTCAGTTTAAAAACTCTATCAGCGTAGTTACAAGTTGATGTGGTCTTAATGCGACCTAAAGACAGTTCGGAAAAATAGAAAAAAGTAAGCAGGAATGACAAACGAAGCAATTGTTTTGTGATTTACTTCAGGGAAAATGTGTGCTATGTGATGGGCGATTAAACATCACCCCAAACGGCTCCAGTAGTAGCGCCTGACATTTGATGTGGCTGGGTCGCACATTGTTTCAAAACATATAAAACGAACATCATGCAGGATGTGCTCCTCAATGTGTAAAAAATTGCTTTCGTAACCCTAAGAGTTCATGACGTCCATGCACCACAGATCCGAAAAGAGATAAATCACCAACGGCTTGGAAATCTCTATTTCGGGTCGCCAATTTCATAGTCAAGGTCTCGTTCGATGCTTCAGGTTCGTCCAAACTCCAGAACTTGTCTGGCAGAGGAAAGTGAGAAAAGCTGGTAAATTATAATGGTTTCATTAGAATTGCTTCCCACAATTTAATATTGCAGAGACCCTCAACATTTTACGCCGTCTAGAATGTCGTCAATCTCCGGTTGTTTCAAAATTCACAAAATGTAAAGCCTCGAGAGCAGGCGAGTGCCAAAGAACACTCGTTCATTATGCAAATTCAGGCAATTCACACACCGTCAGCGAATGCTTTCAATGCGTGTCCACTTATTGCCCAAATATTTTTCATTTAGAATCCGAAATAGAAGACATCGCTGCGCAATGCATGCTCTTCTTCATTGCCGGCAGTGACACCCTCACGGTAACGTTGATTTGGACGGCCTACTCTCTCGCCTTGCACCCGGAGTGTCAAGAAAAGGTTATCGAAGAGATCGACAATGCTGTAAAACAGGTAAATTCACAATTAGCATAAAGGATATACTCATTCGAGCGTCCGAAAGAGTATAGGAACGATGGTTACCTTCAAAATAAAAAGATAGGAATAGTGAGGTTTTCCGTCTAGAAGCAACTAAAGCTATAGTAAAGCTCCAAGGTCCCCTAGGAAAGGGGCGTTTGTATTTATGTTAGGACAACAACCATTAATTTAAGACATCAGGAATAAAGTTTGTCTGCCATGTACACGGCGTGACACCGGATGTACGAATAACCAATTGACGTTTTGTTTTTGTTTTTCTTTGTCAATTCTAAGAGCATCATCAAGACTAGTCGTCTGGTTGAGAGTGCTCTTTGCGGCTCAGACCTAAAGATTAAACCTTGGCGCTCCTTAACGCAATTTCTTTAAAAACCTCGAAAGAAAAAAAAAAAGCTCGTTCTCGTGTTTGCGTGAACCTTGTCGTGCAGCGCACGACAAGGACAATAGACATCACTAAGAACAGCTATATCGCTTACTTTTAATTTTTATATCTCGCATCCATTGAACTGCGGCGTGGCAAGTGTCTAGCTTTTGTCTACGTGGCATGCAATTTTGTCTCCTTTTTGGCGCACCTCGTGCACTTGTTTACCCTACAATACGCGCCCATGTGTCTTTGTTTTTCCCCGACCTCAACGAACTGGTGGTGCTCTTGGCTGCTTCGTCATCGTGCGTTCCCTACGTCGCCTTTTGATTGGCGTGCTCCTCTTTGCGTTCCAATGCGCAAAACACGCACTTTGGAACACTTGCTGGCGATACTGTTCGGGAGCAATAATTATTGCGGCGTTAGCCAATAAGAAAGCCCCAGAACGATTCACGAAGAAACAAGCGGAAACTTAAGAAACTACGGCCTGCGTTTCTTAAAGTACCAGTGGCTATAGTTCAGAAATTGACGCAGAACACATTGACTGTATGTTCAACAAGGATCCCCCTGAAGATACATCGGTGGCCTTGATGGCATCTTTGAAAGCACGCTTGAAATGGTAATCAGTGATGCTTGTAATATGGGATGAAGTGGGGCTTGCTATTTTACGTGATGGATACGTTTTATATTGGTATTGGGGAGAGAATTAAAGATTGCCTATGTTTGTACTAGTTTTAAATTCTCTACAGGGCGTGCGCGGCACTTCCGGCCACCATGGAGGGAAGAGAGAAATACTTCAGGTTCTCTAATGTTTACCTCATGTTTGAGTGGGTGCGGGACGGCTCTTGGTTCGCTAACAAGCAATCCCGTGAGAGCTGCACTCTGGGAACGCCTACTGTCGTGCGTTTAAGTTGCCGATGCGTACCGGCGCGAACAGAGTGTCAGAAGTGAAGTTCATTCGATTATCTCAAAACGAGAAACGCCACCGACGCCACCGAGCGTGGGTGATCGCAAAAGGATAGTCTTGGCAGACAGTGCCGCTGCCTCCGAGATCCCGAAGCGCGCGCACGAAGGCTTCTCCGGCCGTCCCATGTACGAATGGAATTGAGATAACTCCGTCGCTCGCCGCGAGGTGGCGATGTCCGCCCAGTCATAACAGAGGGGCGAGCCGTCAGCATCGCAGGTAGATATCTGTACTGATACGGGCCAGCCCGCGGGTCACGGGCCGGGCTCGGGATTCACGACTATTTTCATGAAGGGCACGGGCCGGGTACGGGTCTTGCATTCAAGTCTGCAAGGCGGGCCAGGCCGGCCATTATTTTTTTTTTTAGCAGTATGTTTATTGAAAACGTGTTCGGGGGGTTGAGAGAGGAACCACAGTGGGGGAGGAACAGATACTGAAGCATGTGTGTGTGTGCGTATATGTTTTTGTACGGTTCGGTGTGTGTGTAGCGAATGCTCTTCCAGAGCACAGCGGCGCTGCGGTCCTTTTCGTCCCCGGCAGCGCCGCCATCATAATATCGCTTCCACCCATCAGCACGCACACATACGCACACAATCCGCACCCTAACCGACGTAAACCATCTGTGCTTTACGAGTGCCTGTATCCCCAATATGAGTCAGATTTCCGCCATAATTTTTGCCCTTAACGTGCTCATTGTAGAAGTAAACAAATTTATGACCTGCATAATTTACGAAATAAACAGCAACAAAATATAAAAAGAAGGACGACACGAGGTCAGCAGTTTTGTAGTATCAAACCTTGTGCTCAGTTTCAACAATCTACGTCAAACAACGTGCGGAGATTAAAAAAAAAAAAAAAATTGACCGCATCTCCACGTGGTGAATGACGTTGATTGGGGCGAAGCTCTGGTGGTGCTTGTCTGCGTAGACGCTGAGCCACAGCATGCCGAGCCTTTCGTTCGTTTTCATCCATGTCAGAAAGAGAATGTGTGGTATGGAACGTGGTTATATACGCATTTGAGCATTTGACCGCAGCGCACTCTCGTCTATAAACGTTGAGCCAGTGCATGCAAAGTTTAACGCGATTATATATGCATTTGACCGCAGTGCCCCCTCCTGTATACGTGTTGAGCGGTTACATGCAACGTTTCATCCATGACATCCCCAGCTCTTGAGTTACTACCACATCTCAGAGCCCCCTACTCGTCCCGCAGTCGTGGCCGAGTGGTTAAGGCGATGGACTAGAAATCCCTTGGGGTCTCCCCGCACAGATTCGAATCCTGTCGAATGCGCAAACATTTTTTTTCGTCATTTTTTTCATCTTTTTTATTTTTTTTGCTCTACACGAGCACGTGAGCACGTGCTCACGTGCTCGTGGGCTCACGAGCACGAGCACGAGCACCGAGCACGATCACCGGACGCCGGACGCTGGACGGACGTAATTTTTTTTTTCGTATTTTTTCCACTTTTTTTTTTGCCCTACACGAGCACGTGAGCACGTGAGCACGTGAGCTCACGAGCAGGAGCACGAGCACCCGACGCCGGACGGCGGACGGACATACGGACATGGCTAGCCCCTAAGGAGCTTCGCCCCTAAAACCAACATAAGAAAAAAAGTACAGCATGGTTGTTTCTATCAAGAAAATATATTTTCTTTTTTTTTTTTTTTCTGTTAGAAGCTAAATCTGTAAAGGAGTTTATTTGCGCTAGAAGAGGTTGCCATCAGACAAAAAATTCTAGGATTGTAATGGAGTAGTTGGTACGGCTATTCCTGGACAACATGGGCATGTCTGACAGCCAGTGTGGCGTATCAGAAGAAACTGCTTGAAGCCTTTGCATCGCAAAATAATTCGCGTCTAATCTAAATATTCAAGGCATAGAATATGTAAATAAAGCAGGTTGGAAGTCGGAATACCGAATAAACCAGGTGGGAACAAGGATGGAATCTATAGATACACCAGGGCTATCTTTCTTGATAACCGATTGTTTGTTTGCATATCGATTAACTTACATCACAAGGTGCATAACGGGACGCGGTGGTTCGTGCTAAATGTACCAAAAACTAGACGGTTACAAGACAACGCCCTACCTTTTGATTCAGTACCTGCAATTATCACGAAGTTTATAAAAAAAAATGTCGGAATCACTGCGAGGTGGTTGTATCTCACCGCCATATTGTTTTCCCTAAAGCCGGGGTCACACTGCCTATATACATCATAAAAAAGACAGTCTGCAAACAGATTCGAACGTGAATCACCACCAGATCTGTGCTTCAAATGCCGCGTGGCAACGAATTCAAGGAGACACCTGGCACGGGGCATTCCCACCACGGATATCGTGGTGACTGATATCAGCCGACTGTCTTCTGTTTGATGTATAATTAATCAGTGTGACCCCGTTAAAGGTGCTTCTAGCAGAAGCAAACACAGCAATATGACCCCAATAAATTGAGTAATAAAAAAAAATAAAAAAAAATTTAGAGGACACTTAAGCACTTGTTATATAACTGAGTTGTGAATGCAAAAGCATGAATGTCGTTCTTCTGCTTCAGGCGCGGCATGTCCCTCGGCGCCGAGTAAGCGAGACGTTTACAATATAACGCCCCTCCTTTTGAATGTAAACACAGTGTGACCCCCCCCCCCCCCCCCCCCCCCCCGCGGCTTAAAAGGCGATTTCTTCATGGTCCCCGATTTGCTTGAAATTTTGCTAAACTCGCCAAACAGCATTGCTCAAATAGTATCCCAAATATTAGATTGAAAGAATTTTTTTTCACGAAGTTATTGAATTTACAATTTCGGTCATCACTGTGTTTTTCAAACTGAAAGTCTCTACTGGCAACAACAAAAAAGTGACGTCAGTGGAAGGCAGGGGTTCACTCTTTGGACTGTAGACTTTGTTCCCAATTGATTACATACAGTTTGATTGTTTCAAATGAAGGCTTTGGAAGCTCGCTCCGGCACCCGTGCTCCAGCACGGAACAAATGATTGATACATTCTATTTTTTAGACTGCTTGCTCGACTGGCAAGCCTGCCCGCCACTGACGTTACGGAACTGAAAAGTGCGGGTATATTTGAGTGTAGTTTTTGCATCACTTTCATTTGCCGATTTCGCAATAACTATTATGAATTTCGCGATATTAAATAGTACACCGGAAAGGGTAAAGACCGGGGAGTCAGAAAAAATATTTAGTTGAGGTAGCTCAAACATCGCCGGAGTACGACCATAGTGTTCCCACTATGACCCGCAAGTATTGCGTAGTAAATATAAAACAAATATTAAAAGGAGGGCAGTACGGACTGCACTATGAGTATCAAACGTGCTCAGGCTCAAAAGCTACGTAAAGCAACGTGCGAAGATTAGAAAAAAAGGCAGCATGAGTAATTCTGTTTCGGGAAATCCGAATTTTTCTATGTACGGAGCTAATTTTTCCTCTGGAGTTTTATACGCGCTACAGATTGCAGTCAAATATATCAAAAGGCGCGCCTGTAGCGCTAGCCGCCACATGTCCAGATGAATGTCTCACATTAAATAGGCATTACTTCTTGTCTATATACTTCCGCAGAGCAGCTGTTCACCGTTCTACCACAATACAAAAAAATCTGTAAGTAGAAGTTGCAGTAACTCGACGTAACAAGACTTTTTCTTGGACTCTTCTTCTTCGCGCCATGCTGTCGATGACTGGGTCGAGGGCACCTCCCCGCGGAGAGACGCCGCCTCCTTGTCTATGCAATGTGCACGGTGCTCTGGGAAAGAGACCTTGAATACCGAAGCAAGGAAGTCAAAACACAAGAAGTTGTCACAGAGGCTTCCACAGGGTCTCTTGTGTTATCCGTAAGACTGGTTGAAGGCGAGAGCCTAAGGGCCGATGTAAACGTGATAGCAAACCTCCGAAGACCGCGCGCTCTGTGACGACGCACGTTTGGCGCCGTTTCATTGCCTCAAGGCCCGTTCACACACTTGCGTTCGGAGCGACCACTATGCTTACGAACGAATGCAACCGCTGCGACTTCAACGACAACTGTGCGCGACGTGTACACACACATGCAACCGCATGGAACCACACGAATCAACAGCCAATGAGAAACGAGCTTCAGCTCTTGCTCCTAGCCAATAGTAAGCAACCCAGCTACGCTGACAAACATGGCGGACGGTTTCCTGCCCGACGCGAGGTCCACCGTCCTCACCGGAGCAGCCGGAGGTTTCGGCTACGGCGTACAGTCACGAAGATCTGCTGTTTGCTGTGCGCCTACAATAGCTGTGTAAAGGCTGGTTCAAACATCTCAAACAAACCCGTTATCCACGACTGGGTCCGTTGTGACCGGAACGAACGCTCTGCGCCGCGCGTACACTCCTGCAACAAGCGCAGTGCGTCGGCAGCACGGCGACCGCCTCTCCGCCGCCGTCAGCTGTTTCAGCGGTGCCACTAAAAAGAAGGGAACGCGCTGCCACTCACTTGCGTAACAGAAAATAGACAGACCGTCTTTTATGACCACAAACTTTATTTTTTTTTATTTTTCAGGATACGCTTGCAGGGTGGTACATTAAAAAAAGAAAAAAGATGCAGTACGCCGGCTTGCACGATCACGACTTTAATACACGACTTTGCCAACAGTACAAATCTCGCCACATGCCTTTTCTACGATTATAAAAGACAATGTAAGCTTAGCACCAATATAGCAACGTAGAAATATAACTTAGTGACCAGATAGACGTTGCGAGCGAGACGTTGCGAGCGTTCAGGATTGCTAACACTAATCACCTTTCTCGGGTGATGAAAACGCGTGAAAATTCGCATCCTTTATACGGTACGCACCAGTAACACCTTGAACTTGAGCACACGCATGGAATGCGCCAAAAAAGAAATCCGGGCGATGTTCGAGGACACAAATGCTAAGAAAGCACCACTGTAGTCGAAGTAAACAAACACGATGGCACGGGCGTTTCTGCTGTCTTGAGGGTGCCGCCACGAGATCGCCGCACGAGTAGGTGGATCTTCCCTTGTAGTACGTGCTGGGTTATCATAACGACACACGACGAAAATTCACAGTCAAGGATAGCGCTTTTACGCGGAACGATGAGCTTCCACCACGCCGTCCACGTCGACTATCACCACCGACGCCATGTTTGAAAATAGAAGGAGCCCGGCACGACCGGCATGCAACGCGCGCGACCGAGCTCTCTTCGACGTGTGATTGGTCTGTCGCTCCCGTCGTTCCCGAACGTAAGGAAAAAGTTCAGCCCGGCTCAACTCCTTGCGTTGCGAACGAACACGAACGAAACGACCATTTGGCGCTTCGTTGCTATGGTAACTCGTCGTTCCAACCGGTTGCATTCGTTCGTAAGCGTATAGTGGTCGCTCCGAACGCAACTGTGTGAACGGGCCTTCCTTCGGATCGTGGCGTCGGCTGTGGTCCCGAGATAGCGAACCTTCGAAAAGAGCGCCCTTTCTGATGGCGCACTTTTGGAGCCGTTTCATTGGTACCTTTCGTGTCGCCGACGTGTTTTTGTTCAAGGTCTTTGAAGGTCGACTGAACGATGAGACATATATAGCTTTCGTCTTAATAAAACATTTCGGAAGATTGTCCACTAAAACCAAGACCCGGCTCGGCGACCCCTGTGGGGAAGCTGAGCGCGTACCTTCGGCGCCTGGTGGAGGTAGGTGACCTAGCGCCGGTGCCTTGCCGTTATGAAGTAGTTGAACGCCTTTAAAGATTTGTAGGTTTTAAGTCATTCTCAAGTGTATACGGACCAGGCTGGTGGAATTGGTAGGCGTGAAGATGCCCCCACGATACCTTCGGCAGATTTGTCCTTTCCTTGAGGAACTAGTGCTCTTCCTTTTCATCCGCGGGAACAGGAAGGGATGTTGATTCCGTATAAGTAAATATCAGGTGGTACCGCAGCTAGACCACGACGGTGAGACTTTCAAAGTATGCGCTACTCCCTTAGTGCGGTCTAAAACAAGCAATATCTATAGCCAACCGGAAGTAACATACTCCCTCCGGAAGGTCGGATTCGGTTTTGTTTACCTCCGCACCCACTGTGTACATGTCTTGGGCAATAATTCTTGTCGATTTTCGAGTAAAATCCTCTCGGATAGTTCTCAGCTACTTAAGTATTCACACAAGTTCCGTTTCTCAGGAAAAAAACAACAACAACAGTCGTGTCAATGCATATTATCTTGCTGAGTTTTAATAACCTCTGCATCGCAATTACACTTGCTTCTTCCCAGTAAACTTTTACAAAACTACATTTGTACACTTGGATAGCTAAATTAGGAAATAATTTAAAGAAGCAAGATTGTTCTGTCTGTGGCCTCATTATCGCGAAAATGGAGCGGGCGTGGGAATATAGAATCATTTATGCGTGGTTACAATCATGTAAAACGTGCATTACATAAATGATACGTAAATGCTTAAGAATGCAATGCCCCCTTTCTCCAGAATGGCGTCACCTACGAATCTCTCAAGGAAATGCCATATCTGGAAGCTGCCATCAACGAGTCTTTGCGCTTGTACACACCTGACTCACTGTAAGTGTGCCTCTTTTGAGATGCATAAACTGTAAAATGAAGAAGAAGAATGAAACTCGCTTGAGGAACAGGCGGCATGTGGAATCTCAGGTGGTGGGTTTGAATTCCAGCCAAGATGTCTGCAGTCTCTCAGAGCTTTATTACGACGAAATACCCCTGTAACTTAAATACCGTAGGCGATTTCGGCGTGAATGAGAGTTTCTTCCCGCCCTTCCTTTGCTGGAATGATCAACGTCTTGCAAGAAACGCGTTGTTGGTTTCTGAGGTGAACCGTTAAAATGATATTTATACGTGTTTCTTTCAATGTCTCAACGCCCAAACAATTAATAATTTTGAACACTTCACCAGGGCAAACCCGAACAAAACGCATTGTAGAAAGTGTTTGGTGCATTTTTTTTTTTATTTTTAATTTTTTCAGGTTATTTTGATTAAAAAAAAGGCTGTAGCCTTTCTATGGTCAGCGCTTGTAAAGCTTGTGTGTTTGGCTAGGCGGACATTAGATGAAGGAATATCTTGGGAAATCTAATGGCTAATTAACAAAAATCTGATCATTACATTTTTAAAGAAATCGTTAAGTGGTTAAGTTGTTATTGTCGAAAGGGGTGACAATCTTACTATCGTCACCCCTTCAACAAGAAATAAAATCTGTGTCGATTATAATCGAACACATAATTTATCCAGACAATTTTAATTCGAGACTGGGGTAGGAGGAGGAAAATGCTTTGACAGTGATACAAAAAGAAACAGAACCAGACGTCTCGTTTTAACACACATAATTCATGTGCGCCAAAACTGCGTCACTTCGAGGAACAGGTCATAAATATTTCGCTGTTGATACTCTTTATCTGCTGAAACTCCCTACCTGCAGGTGATGATTCAATGCGCCAGTACTATCAGGGATTTATTGTACTTTATTTCCCGGGCTATAGTTCATGGACTATATATGTTTCTAAGTTCAAATTTTAAGCTGTGCTGACTATCTATGTGTGCGGATTATAGAGGAATTTGGTTTTTCAAGATCGTTCGTAATAACGAGAAGTGACGGATTTTGTGAATAAAAGAGTGTATTAATGATGATTTATCTGTAATACAAGCTTCTTTGTGAGCTAAGAAGGCTGGTATTTATCATGGTGTGCTGTGTATGAGAATATTTTTGTGTCGACTATGCACCAGGTGCGGACTATGCACGGCATGCGGACTATGCACCAAGTGCGGATTATCTAGGCAAAAACTTCGATTTCTGACCCCAGATTAGCTTTTGCCGACTCACCAGCGGTTGCGGACTATAGTCCGGAAAATATGGTAGACATGGTAATCGGACAGGGAGAAAGACATTGGGGGAGCAAACTTTATGTTTACAAAGGGATTAGAGTCGAAAGTAAAAAAATCGCAACAAAACCATTTCGCTCGTTTTATATCACGTCTTTTCTTAGAGCGCAGCTCATAGTCTCCCGTTTCCGCGTTGAGCGGTGTCGGCGTCGGCGTGACCTTGCGCGTTGCGTTATGGGCGGTCACAGTTTCCCCGCTACATTTAGCGGGGAAACTGCATTGGCGTTGAGGGTATGTGACGACAGTTTTACAGCTATATTTAACACAACTCCAATTCGATTCAACACCAATTCGATTTTCCGCAAAGTTTAGCGGGGAAACTGTGACTCAACAACACCTCAACACCAATTCGATTTCCCGCAAAGTTTAGCGGGGAAACTGCATTGGCGTTGAGGTTATGTGACGACAGTTTCACAGCTATATTTAGCGATATCTGTAACGTCCCATATTGCAACACTGTAGGCTCAGTGTTGCATTATGGGACGTTACAAATATCGATGAATATAGCGGTAAAACAGTCGTCACATGACCTCAACGCCAATGCAGTTTCCCCGCTAAACTTTGCGGGGAATCGAATTGGTGTTGAGGCCACGTGACGTCAATTTTTCCTCTAAATCTAGCGGAGAAACTGATTTTGTTTATAGGTAACATGGCATGAAGTCATGTGACGTCATTTTCCGCTCTACATTTAGCAGGAAAATTGAATTAGTGTTGAGGTAACGTGGCGTCAGTTTTCCAGCTAAAGTTAGCGGGGAAGCTGTGGGAGGAGGGGAGGGTATGAAGGAGGAGGAGGAGAGGGTACGAAGGAGGAGTGTACGAAGGAGGAGGAGGACACGGAAGAGGAGGAGGCTGCAGAAACAGTATGTAAGGAGAGTGATCTGTATTTGTACACACACACACACACACACACATATATATATATATATATACAGTAGAATCTCTATAAACGGAAATCGCTTAAACGGAATTGTCGCTTAAACGAAACAACTATCGTGGAGTTGTTTGGTTTTGTATTCATGCAATGTAAAAATATTCCCGTTAATCGGAACTCAAATTCTCGCGCCTCCGGGTAAACGGAACTGAAAACAAAACTATGTCGCCGACATAATTTTCGCTATCGCAGAAAAGAAAAATAACTCTGGAGTAATAAAACAGTATTATAAATTTTTTAATGTTTATTAGCTTTATTGCCCAAAATTAGCATGTACGCATGTTTTTTTGGAGTTTTCTTTTCTAATTTTTACGCATAGGTGGCTATGTTGGGTAGGCTTGGCTCAGCAGGGCTTCTGCTCGCATCTTAGGCCTAGTGTCCTACTTTCTGCGATGGCGGCCACGACGCGAAAACACCGTGCGCTCACGTTAGAAGAAAAGATCAAAGTCATTAATGATTTCGATAGCGGTTGCTTCACGAAAACGGCGCTTGCAACGAAGTATGCCATTCCCAAAAGTAGCCTGAAAAAGATTCTTCACGACAAGGCAAAGCTGCGGAGTGCGTTCAGCAGTACGCAATTCGAACCAAAGAGGATCAGGCTGCGACTCGCCGAACACGAAGAGCTTAAGAAGTGATTGGCGTTGTGGCTAAGAAGAGCCCGGAGTGAGATCCGTCCCGTCATTGGACCTATAATGTGAATATACAAAAGCAGCAATTTGGTGTTTTTGTTCATTATTTTGCCTTCTACACTCACTTGCTGGTGTTTACAATTTGTGCACTTGTGGAAACAGCATTTAAGCTGGGATTCAACATTTTTAGTGTACCTACACTACATACTCTCAGTAAATGAAACTCCTAATAAATGGAACAGATTTTCCTGGTCCCTTCAGGTTCCGTTTATCGAGATTGTACTGTATATATATATATATATATATATATATATATATATATATATAGAGAGAGAGAGAGAGAGAGAGAGAGAGAGAGAGAGCGAGGAAGGAGTAGAAACTGGAACGCAGGAAAAAACTCAGGTAAATAAAAACGTCAGGAGAAAACAACTTGGAAACTTAGAACTTAAAACTTTATTTCCCGATCGTTTCGCCGGGAGGACCCGGCTTTGTCAGGGGTTCGTCATACAGTAAAATTTCAATCGCGAAGACATCAGTGGAGGCACAAGTGTAAAGTAAGTCAAATTGTTTAGCAGGGTATATCGCAAAATCAAAATACCTCAAGAGCTGCGCTCTAATTTCGCATTACAGAGATTTGTAAACGTCTTTCATTTTTTTCCTCCCTCTCTGTGTGCGTGTACACTTTTTAAAATAAACCCTTACTTAATGTTCTTAAATAAAAGCTGGAAACCGCCTGGAAAACTGAATTAGGAACGGCCTTTCGTAGGGTTTTATTTTAAATATTCAATTATCGCTGTCAAATTGAACAGAAGTAAAAATAAACAATTTCTAATATAGAAAAAAAAGGTGAAGCGATTGCCGCGGTTCATGCGGGAATCTCTCTGCCACCCTTACCTGCCAAAGGCGTCGTGACGTCATCTTTAGGCGTTGTGACGCCATCGTAACGACGTGGTGACATCATCAAAGGCGTCATAATGTCATTCTCAAGGTCACCGTTGTTATTTTTATCTCTTTCCTTCCTCGCCTGCACTCAGCGGGCAGCAAGGGCCGGGTGACGGTATTGCAAAAGCTTAATTTGCGATTACTTCCCTCACAGTTTTAACATAAAAAAATATATATCCAGTAGTTTTAGGTTCTATTCAGGGTATTGAACCGAACCCAAACCGTGAACCGCAAATGGGGGGAAAAAACCGTTATTTTCGCGCGAACCCGAGCGAACAGGAAATCTAAATGGATTTATTTCCGGAGACCTGAAATCCAGTTTGCGAAAAATTGGCCGCAAACTGGATTTCAGGTTTTCAGCAAGAAAATTCAGTTAGATTTCGTGTTCCATGATCCAGTTAGCGAAACGTTGTACTGTATTTTTTTCGGCAGGGTAGCGGAAACCTCTTTAACGTTCCATTATCAGGTTTTCTCATAACGGTCGTCTTCATAATTTCTAAAGTTCGTCTCGAGAAGGCAAAAGAAATGAACACAGTAACTATACATTTTTCGGGATTTCTAGTCTTATGTATTTCTTTACAAAACCTCACATTCGTCCCTTGGGAACCGGAAATGGTTCATAAAACAAAATTTATCACTAGAACATACCGAATTCGTACGTCAGCAAAAGGGATCAATTAATGAGCCTGTTTGGTGGCAAAACACTGATTTGGGCTAGTTGGTCTTTGATCTTGAACTGAACGGCAAAAAAAAAAAAGAAGAAAAAAAGAGCAAGGAAAAAGAGAGGTATGGAAAACACGCCTAGTGATGTCTATATCTGTCTTCGTCTTTGTTTTGCGTTCAGTCCGAGATTTGTTTGGTGTTTCTTGTCTTCAATTTTGTAGAGTTGTGTGCAATTTACTTCGAACGCCTTGATATCATTCTACAATTGATCGGATAAGAAAGAGATGCAAAGGCCGATGGATAATTTAGGTCCTGCACGGGTTGCCTTATAGTGGCGCGTCTAATCTGCATTTAAAATAACTCAGCGGATTTAATAATCTGTCCGAAAAAAAGTCTAGCACCGGGAAGGGGAGGGGGGATTCAATCAACAGTTACAGAAATAAGGTTGATAGCTGGGCTAGTTTTCTTTCCCTTTGTCTTTCTCTTTCTCGTTCAGTAAAGAAGATTTAGTTGCGAGTCAGCGCTCTGTCCTGTCTGGTTTGTCTCTTCCTTTTTGTATCTGTGCGCTGTTTTATTCCAATATGTGCAACAGTTACAGCTACAGAAAACAGCTGAACAGCTACGATCTCTAGTAGCAAAAACTGCAAGGACCGAAACATTTCCCCCTCAGAAACGCAAACATCAAGACGCACAGCTCTTCTGAGCATTGCTTTCAATCAATCATTTTCATTACCTCTCCATCTGAGAGGGAATGGCAGGGAGAAAAAGCAGCATGTCGCTATTTGACGAAGCGCCCGCCTCCCCTTTACATTCGCAGAAGAAACACAACGTATGAGTGAATGAACAATTTAATATATATAAAAACAGGAACGCACGCTCCACGCGCGTTCTCGTTTTTTTTTGTTTTGTTTTGTTCCTTAAGGAACTTCGGATGGCAAACGCGCCTCGCGAGTTGCCACCGCTGTATCCCGACTCTCAGGCCATAGCCTCCTATATACTGACAAAGCCTGGCAGATCGCCACAAGAAGTGGCCGCCGAAATTAAAAAGGTAGAGCGGCAGACAACGGATGAGAGTAGAGCCACGTGACAGGCGCCCCGCTGCGGCGAGACGCCGAAAGGCAGCGCGTGGTGCGTTTTAAATCTGCGACCGGGCACTTTATGGCTCCGTCGTCGAACTGCCAGGTTTGGCGACGACGCTCGTTGCTTATGCTCAGCTTCAACCTAAGATAAACCGCGGCCAATCCTACCAGCTATCCTCAGAATGCAGCGCTCTGATCGTAGAAAGAAACTTCACGTTCCGCGCGTCGCTGCACAACCGGAAATATAGGCTCTTAGCGCTGGATATGCTATGCGGGCTGCTAGTGTCCGCTGCAGTCTACCTTAGCGTGAAATTCTGTGCCAGTGTTCTTTCTTACTTGCATTTCTGCGAGGCCCTCGGCTTGGCAGTTCGGTTGGTTCGGCCCTTGGGAGCCCGCTTCAACTTTTCCTCAGTTCTTCATTTGCGCTGGTTGCGCTGTGACCGCTGTAGCGGATTGTTGCCCTCTGTTCAGTTGTCTGTCAACGATGCGGCCTTCAGTTCGTCGTGTGTGATGCCCTCTGGCTCTGGAACTAAATAATAAGTGCAATGGGGCGCGACCGAGCAAATCCTGTTAGAATATCCTTTATCTATGACATCGTCTTCAACCTGTCAGTGTGCCAAATCGGAAACTGCCGGCAGGCTCCTTGTATAGATCATGGTTTTAACTTGGAAAGCCACGTGCAGCGGCACCACAAGAGTGAACATGAGCAGCTACTATCGGAGAAAGCAGCTGAGAAAGCTGCGTCCTCGAAGCGCTCGGCTACAGACAGTCACGAAGAGTCCACGGCAGCAAAGGTGAGGCAAGTGAATATACGGAACATGCTCCGACCGACAACGTCACAGTCGCTGTTGCTGGATATGACCGAGGAAACTATAATAAGAGGTTGCGTCCAGCTAATGTCAAAGAACGGACGGCCATTTCGCCTCATTGAGGACTCTGGCGTTTACTTGATCATCGACCCGGTTCATAAAAGCCTTGGGAAATAAGCGTGCCATAAGTGCTGCCGGGGTCAAGGACAAAGTCCGGGAAGATGTTTGGATGATGGGAGAAGGAATAGGTTTGTCTTTGAAAAACCGCATGTTTTCGTTGAAGCTCGACTGGGCATCGCGACTGGACCGCTCCCTGCTGGGAATCAACCTGCAGAATGCTGAAAAGGGAAGGTTGGTGCTCTAGCCACTGACCAAGAGAGAGAGAACTCATTGAAAGGCACACAGGGCAACTTCTGAGGTCCGAGGTAATCCATGCACTCTCTCGCTTCAATCTCAACTGCAGCTAGGTATACAGCGTCACGACAGACAATGGTGCCAGCATGATGAAAGCGGTGAGTCTCCTCAGTAAAATGAACGAGAAATGTTCTGACGCCGAAGAAGTGGCCGGCTCCAGGGACACTGAAATTGAGTCCCACGCTGTGCAATCTCCACCGGAGAATCTTGAATGCGCACTGTCTTATGATTCCGGCTTGCTAGAAGGGATTAGGTGCGCCGCTCGTACGCTGCAGCTGGCAGTTAGCGATGCCTTGAAAGGCTCGGGCTGCGGGCATATTGCTGAAGAAAGCCGCGCGCTTGTTAAAAGACTACGTGTCCAATTTGTTTTGTACTTGTTCTGAAAGATATGGTTGAAGAAACCAGTGCTTGATTGTCCGACGTGGTGGATGTCCAAGCTGCGTATGCTCACCAGGCTACTTGAAATAAGAGGCTTCGCTGGAGGTTTCCTCTCCAAAAGAAGAAAGCTCCAGGTGAACTGAAGACGTATGGGCAGAAGTCGAAATGCCCGCAGTGTCGCTTCGCACGGCAGAACTGGCGACAAAGACATTGCAGAAGAACATCTCACTGTAGAAGATTTCTACGGAGCATGGCTGAGATGTTCCATGGACACTTCCAAGATATCGTCGCCGTTAGCAAAGGCCTTGGTACAATCAATGAAAAGAGGGAGCGACAACTTCTTGACATGGATGTCTTCTGTGCACCAGTGTACATGGATCCCCGCTACCGTCTTCTTCTCACTCCTGAGAAAAAGTACCGGGCCACGTTGCATTTGAGAAAGACTTGGAGGCGGATCACAGTTTCTATCCTTTCTTCTAAAACTCCGGCGGCTCCAGAAGATCCGGAATATGCCCTGTAGGTGCTCCTCAAGGAAATAGAGGTTAAGGCTGGCATGCACGTTCGAGGTACTAGTTTCCCACTTGATATATCATACGTCCTGGGAATATTAGATAATGAGCCGCGGCTTTCAAGGGACGTTAACATGTTGCAGTTTTGGGAGGAAAAAAGGGAACGCCGTCCAGAACTCTACGCATTGGCGCAAGTAGCCCTGGGAGTGCCTGCGACCCAGGTCAGCGTGGGGCGAGCCTTTTTCACTGAAGTTCATTCTATCGTCTCAGGGGTGCCGTCTTTCCCCGGATATGGATCATAGACCATAGCTTTATTTTCACAAGTAATAATGCACAAAGTACAATATCAAGCCGGTATAAGCTTTAACGGCTTGTGTATACCTAGCTTGGCAGGTGCCAAAGTCGCAGTAGAATCAGATTGGGTGTGTCTATTTACCCTCGAGAATACAATTCATACATACTCAAGAACTTCGACAAGGGATACATAAAAAAAAAATTATACATTTGATGCACGATGAAACCGTGAAGACCAAGAATGCCACATCATTGCTCTAAGTTTCGCAGTGCTTTATGCTTGACGACGTCCTGCTTCTTCGGTCAGCTGCCTGACATTGAGCTGGACGTCCACCAATGTCCCGAGGTGCCCCAGCACTAGCTCGCTCTTCATAATGTAAAAACAGCGCAAACAAACACGGACGAAGGAGAAGGAACACGCAGACGGGACAAGCGCTGACTCGCAACTGAAACTTTATTACTTGAAAAAGGCTTTCCTTTTTCAAGTAATAAAGTTTCAGTTGCGAGTCAGCGCTTGTCCCGTCTGCGTGTTCCTTCTCCTTCGTCCGTGTTTGTTTGCGCTGTTTTTACATTATGATCAACGAATACCAACTAGCCCAACTCTCGACATTAAGACATTAACTTGCTCGCTCGTTCCACAGAGTAATGTGGGCCTTTGCTTTCTATATATAACACTTTTCTAAAATATGTATACTTTATCTTTTGCTGTCGTCAACTGTTTTTGTATCATATGAGTACGAACCGGTTCGAACCGGTTCGAACCTTTATTTTTTCACTCCGGAGTTGAACCGGAGCTGAACCGTTTTCTCTGAACCGGAACGAAGACAGGAACGAAAAACATTTCGAATCGACAGCCTGTTTCTATTACAGATCCAACCACTCACTGATTTTATATTCTAAATTCGCTCTAGCTTTTGCTTTATCTAAGCATTTTTTTTAAATATCTCTGTCAGCTCAAAGATTGCGAAGACAATTTCTGATCAAAGTATATGTGCATTTCAGGATGATTAAGCCCGTGATTTTGAAAAGACCTCTAACCTTCACTTGCTCGTCATGTGTAGACATCAGTTTGCCAGCGTGCACCACCTAAAGTAGCATTAAACAGTGGGTTCTAAGTAATAAGGCACGAGGACCTGAAATGTAATTATGTTGGTGGTTCAGCCAAGGAGGGTCATTTTCGAGCTGTATCCAATGGACCTATCAACGGATATAAATTCTGACACCCATCCGTGCGCGTGCATGACGCATATCAATCTATTATGCAGATAGGGAGGGGGGGGGGGGGGGGGTTTGTGAATGCTGCGCAGGTCTTGATTCAGAATCTGAATTATTTAATGAATTGGCTTTTTTGGGTGGATAATACTAATTCGAAACTTTAGAACATTACTCAACCTTTGTCAGCTGACTCAAATATGCACGACACTGGTGTTCAATGCGGGCTCTACTTACTTCAGCCTATTAAGAAGATGCACCCAGGAGACTTCAGTGGCTGGTATAAAGATTCACCCCGGAATGTCCATTGAAATTCCGATTCGAGGCATGCATCGCGACCCAGAATTCTTTCCCGAACCCGATTGCTTCAAGCCAGAAAGGTTGGTGCCTCCATTCCAGATTTTCACACGTTGCGAACACAAAAAGCCGCACAATCAACAGAAAATTATCACTGCGCCCTAACTCCAGGAAAGAGGAATTGAATTTCTGAAGTTCCTCCCCTCTCGAGAATTCACAATATTGGTTGTACAAAATTCGCATAGCTACGGTATTTTATAGTTACAACAAGGGTTGTCCTAATTGGTTGCCTGTATGCCTTCAATGTCATATAATTTCTTATTCACCTAAGTGCAGCGAACACCGCTGTGATTACAAAGGTGAACATGGCTGATAAGCATTATTAAACTTAGCTAACAGTTCTGGTTTCACATTTCGTGGTAGTATTTTATGAAAGACAAAAACTGGCAGTTAGCCTGGAGTTGTGTAATATTTCATAAGTGGTGGGCGATATAAGACCGTCATACTCGGTACAAACACATAAAATAATAATTTACGCGTTTTACCCTCCAGTTTTAGATTATTTTATGCAGAAGAATATGGTTTTATAATACATTTATAAATAGAAGGTTACATCGATTTTCAAGCGAAAACATGGTTTCACGAGTTTCACAGAATGGTACTACGATATTAATGTTTTGTCACATTAGTATCGTAGTACCATTCTATGAAACTCTTCTGAAACATTTTTTTCGCCTAAAAATCAATGTAACTTTCTATTCATAAAACTATTTTAAGAGCACATTTTTTTGCACAATATGATATAAAAAATTGAGGCAAAAAGTGCTAAAATCTTCGTATAAATCTTAATATACCAAAAGGCCATGACACAGATGAGACTTAACTTGTTTAAAAAAAATAAAAATCCGTTCATTTTTATGATTATTTAATTTTCCCTGTCCTCAACCGAGCGATAAAGTAGGTACAAACAGTAAGAGAAACAAAACTGAATTCTATAAAAAATAAAGCAATGTTGGCCAAGAGTTAACAGCCCTTCAAGTCATGGGTGTTCTGGGGCCTAATGAGTTTCGGCGATATGTTTAAGGAGGAAGCATAGTTGGCGTCTAAACTAAACTTGTGTTCGATTCTATATCTTAATAAAAATATACAGACTTGATGCTCGTTATCATAATCCAAATCAGCATGCGTGTCACTGTACTCATATACAATGTTCTCAAAGAGTCATTGAACAAAGAGCATACATCATCCATTTTTAGAAGAACCGGCTTGTGTCATCGAACACGCGTTAATCTACAATTTGGGTGCAGCATTAATATATTTTTATTGCAAATTGTACTTTTCCGGCCTGCAGTGTTGCCTCAACCCACTACGACTGATCAAGCGTTTTTTTTTTTTAGATTCCTGCCAGAAAACAAGGAGGCTCTTGTTCCGTACACGTACCAAGCTTTCGGTGCCGGGCCCCGAAATTGTGTCGGACAGAGGATGGGAATGTTACAAGCCAAGGCGACGTTTGCTTGTCTTCTCCAAAAGATCAAATTTCAGAGGTGCAGTGAAACCCAGGTATGCGTACATAATTTCTGGAACATCGACATGTTATCAAGAAATAGAACTGAAAGTGACTGGGGCTCCTTGTGAAAAATATATTGAGGTAGCGTTGTGAGCAATTCATAAACTGGCTTAGCCATTTCGAACTTTTTCTAAACAAAAATCACACAGAAAAACGCCCCGTGGGCAAAAAGTGCACGAAATTTTATTCCTCCACTTATAGTTGACAAAACAATTAAGAAAGGTTTGCTTAAAACCTTTTATCGTTTAGAACGTATATTCCCGAACCATGGCTGACCACAAGGCTGTAAATGTAAATAAAAGATAAATATAGCTGACCCACTTATTCAGACCAAATCGAAGTCTTGTCGGTTTCATCAGATCTTTATTTTCTTTACGCCTAAGTGTTTAAACCACGTAGCGTTAGCGGATATTTCGTAGCCGACTCATGAACCAGACACAGTCCACCTCACCGCCTTGCGTATAGTTTTTACAAATTAAATTCAGACTTCACGGCTCTATGAAAACCACCCCAACGTTTGCTTAAAAACGGCTAGTCATCACTTAATGGTCGATTTATCGAATTACTAAAAGACAGCAAATTCTGACCGGCTTACACACAGTATAAATAAGGTATAACATACCTACCTCTTTTAGACGGGTACGTTGAAGGCCTTCCGAACAAACTCATTTAAAGGATGAGCGAATGTGCGCACGCCGATCGCTTTGAGATCGCCAGCGGACTTGCCGATTCTGTAAATGTGTTCGTTACGAAGGACTTTAACGTGCCCACCCCACATTGGGTTTAGTCTGTTTTCGTTAAATAATACTTCATTGGGGAATATTTGCAATATTCAAGAGGGTAATTTAACAAATGACGGAATTCTCAGTGACATGCCAAACGACGACAGAATACGTCTTCTGTTGGAGCAAACCTGCATTCAATTGTTATAGCTCAATTGCGTTTGTTCTCTCCGTGAGAAAGAGTGTTGTGAACATTTTACTCTTATTTTTTTTTTTAGGTGCCCTTGAAGTTGCAGGCAAGATCTTTGGCTCGGCAATCCACTGAGCCAGTGAAACTGAGATGTGTTCCTCGCGTATAATGACGGACAAATGGCGAAGGTAAAAGCAAGAAAGCCGGAAGGAATGTTCCGGTTTTAATATGTTGTGGAAGAGGTCACCGATTACGCTGCGCGAACAGCTTAAAGTTGTATCATCCGTCATTGTTGTGTGAGCCGATTCCCGGAAATAAAGGTAAATATGTGTTTGCTATAAGAATACGACTTTTTGGAAATGTTGCACGAATTAATCAGTACTGGAACGCAATAAACTGTTGGCAGCGTGATACCTTAGCATATTTCTTGAATAACAAATAAAGTGGCTGCCTCATGGCCAACGGAACATGCTTTTTGTGTAAGGTTCGTCAAGATAATAGGTACTGGAGAAAACCAGCCGCCCGAGTTAAGTGTTTACTTCGAACACTCTTTGTTTAGGTTCCACCCATTTAAAAGCACCGCAAAAAAAGAAAAAAAGAATACGAGACACGCGTCTGATCTCGCCACACCACCGTCTCTTCTGAATGATAAAGTCCGTCTCCTATGCTCACCATTGCTATGGCGACGAAGCGTTTGCTGAATTGACGCACACGCGAATGTAGTATGAAGCCAGCAATGGCTTACGCCATTTTCTAAATACATCGCGCAAGTCAACTGAGCAATGGTAACCAAAGCAGAAGGAGTACTTACGAGCATTTAACCACAGCACGACGGATCGCAACGTGCGCTGACTAGAGGAACAGCTTCTACCGTATTTTTAATCTTGCCACAGACTAATGAGATACAATATCTCTCTTTCATTTTTTATTACTTAGAACGGTCACAATAAGGTGTCAGTGTGAGATATTGAAAGCAGCCTGACAATATATATCTATAATAAAACCATCAATGTTTTTTTTTATTTTTCTAATTCTTGAGAAGGGTTCAAACAATGTAACGTTGAACTAACTTGTAGCGCAACTGGGAAGCGAATCAACTACATTTTTACAGAAGTAATTAGTAACGACAATGAATTTCATGTATGGCTGATTAATTCGTAATTGTAAGCCATCACATTTTTGAAGGATCGGCCGTAAGTCTGAAGAACTCTACGAGGCATCCAAGCCTATCCAGAGCCGCGGGAGTGTCATGTGACTTCTGGAAGGACACAGGGACGAGCGGGGTGCGTAATCCCGTCCATTGTCATGGAAAGGCTGGGATGGTTCATAGCATTCGCTACGGTTCATTATGAGATGAAAGCGGGTATAGCACCCCGGGGCGAGCGTTCCTTTCCGCGCAGCTTGCATCGTGAGTTTTGAAGTAGCATTCATTTAAGACAAACAAATGGCAACACATGAGACGACGCGGAGGGGACTCGGAAAGGTAGCGTATCTCCCCACACAGAGACAGAAGACGAAACGAATACAAAGAGACGATGCAATAACTCAATTTCGAAGTGGCTCGCTGCAGTCGCGCTGACGTCAATGTCTGCGCGTAAACCATTCATAAAATAAACCGTTTACCCAAAATTTGCGTTGTTGTATTCACAGTCTGCTGCGTCGTGAGTCTCATGACGAATGCTATCGCAATTCATGGACAACCCAGAATAGTGATTTCTGCAGCCAATTTCTTTTTTTCTTTTTCATGCAGTGCTGAGATGCACTACTTAGTCAACGGGGCAGTCGAAATCGAAATCATTCGACTCCTCTCCAAAGCCAAAGAGGCCCCATAATGCGACACGAGCAGTGTTGCATGCAGGGATTTTTGGAAGTAGTCCATTTGCTATTGGGCGAAAGCCTTGCGTCATACGCCTGCTGCGCTTTCTGTTAGCGCGCTGTGATTGGGCTCGCGGTGTCGTGAGATCACGTGAGGAGCTGTGCTTTTGTCATTCAGGAGCCATCTGAATGTACCGAAGATCGCCGACTCCCGCAGGCTTCCGAGAGACGTACTTTGTCCAGCTCCTTTCTTTCGTCTCCTACTTGAGGGGCAAATAAAAGCCGTCGGGCTGAGACTCGCACGGTCTGGGGATACCGCTCAGGCATTTGGTAAATCTCGCTGTTACGGTTAAATATGCTGAATCGTAATTAGGCATTTCTTGATATGGGCTAGTATGCTTTAAGTTACTTTAACCCGCGGGTAACGATTTTTCGTTACCTTCAAGCCTAACGCTCTTCGCATGAAATCCAGTCCTTAAAAAAACACATTCAGTGTTAAATAATTTTCAGAAAACTCAATGATATTTCCCGCACTTCAGGTGTCACTTCTAAATCCCTGGCACATCGAACAAATTACTCCAAGTTACCCCGTCGTAAACTCACTTTAGAAACAAGTAGTCCCAAAAAGGAGAGCAAAACTGACTTACCAAAAGAGTAGAAGAATAGATAAAACCCCCAGGCCAACGTCGCTCGGAGCATGTTGTTGACTCGCCGTCTGCGCGACTGATGTTGTGGGGACGGCAGTCGCGTATCTCCGTTGCCTCAATAAAAGAAAAATACATTGCGTAACAAAAACAAGATTAAATGGACATTGACACATCCCCCTAAAATATTTTTTTGGCCAGTCGATGTACTATGGTGCCAGAAGACTACTCAATCAATATTTTGGTACATAGTCACGTATATTTTTTATAAAGTCAAAAAACGAAACTGCTTGAAACCGAAACCAAAACTAAACTGGAGAGGAAGAAGAAATATAGAGGAGAAAGTTACCGGAAATCACGTGGCTGTGCAGCTTTTTTTTTTTTTTTATAAAAGTATTGTCAACGATTTAGAAGCCACAAAAAAATGGGTGTCTTATTTCCAGTCTATTTTTAGTATAAACTGTGTGCCATCGATGACCCGCGACTCTGATTATCTTTGTGCTTGTGTTTAAACCATAGAAAAGGGCCCATGACAACGGAAGAGAAAGTGAGCGCGACTCAAAACGGCCAGTTCTCGACCGGCGGTTTTCGGGCGAAAAAAAAACAAAACAACAAATTTCAAGCCGTAAATGGTATTCTGGGTAGTTGGGCTCCCATAAATGTCATGTACAAATAAAAACTTTGGCGAGCATAAATACCCTGTCAGTGTGTCCGTATACCTGCCCGGCACTCTCGTGGGTCCTTGACACACCTTATATACACCATTTCATCCTCCCTCGCATGGGCGCTGCCATCTTGGAATCACGTGACGCGGCAGCCATTAGGTTGCTTCAACTTGTGGTTCCGCTCCCCCCTCCGCGCCTTGGCGGATGCGTAGTATTCGTGTTTTTCGCCGCGTTTCATCGCGCTTTCTTGCCTTGCTTCGGAAACTGTAGTCCGTTACGACGACTCGACGACTAAGACATCACGAGGGTTCAAAGGCCCTTATGACAACCGAGGTTTCTTTACTAATAGTGGCGGAACATAAGAAGCGCGTATATTTATAACGCGCATTTAGGATCGGAAGGCTTCAAGAATAATCAGCGCAAGAAGGCTATCTGTATTTAATGAAAGTATTCGTTTTATTCATAATATATCGAAAACAGTTTATGTTGATTATGTGAGAAAACTCGTGGAGGAGACAGACAATGAACGTTTTACGTGTATTTTATCTGAGGCTAGAAATAATTGTACGTCAACTTCAGGAGATTTGTTTGTTCATAATATCACACCTACATGTGTATAAGGTGCTCAATCTTTTTTTGCAGTGTAAACATTCGGTGGGTCGGTTTACTTATGAAGTTTAAGAAATTGTATACCATGCTCGCTCCCATTTCGACGGTCACTTAAGTGATTTATTGATTATCTTTAGATGACCAGATCAATTTACTTAATTTATATTAACACAAAGGTTGTGACTTCCCGCGTAACTGCCACAGACAGCTTAACAGTAGCGAGTTTTAGAATCGCGTGCACAAAGAAATAACGTCGTTTCTATATCAAAATCCAAACGCGATTTCGGTTCGGCGCATGCGCAATAACGAGAACACTTCTTTTTTTTTTTCTTTTTTTTTTGCGTACGCTGTTTTAACTTTTGCCAGTATCTGGGGTCCGCAACATTTGGCGCCGGGGAAAAAAAAGTCGTCTGCATAACAATCACCCGAGTCCAGCGCTGTCGATGGTGGATAGAGGTTTACTTTTGGTGGCTGGCGACGCCGAAATTTACAAAGCGAATCTGTTCAAACAAATAAATATTTGTTCACACAGGCCCGTGAAGTGGTGCCTAGCGCTAGAATTCAGCTAAACTTTCCGAGATATTTCTCCTGCGCCCTTTAATTTTATTTGGCCGATTTTACGGAAGACAAATGCCAGATTTAATTTGACGGGCCAGTCCCTTTTATCATATCTTGGGTATGCAAATGTTCAAATAAGAATAATTTACTTCCATGGGCCAATAACGCGAAATTCTGCTTATGAGTACTTTAGGAGGGTTGATAATTTAAGTAATTTTCTATCTCGGCTTGTCAAAATATGCTCGTACTGAATTTAAAAAAAAAAAAGAATCCGAGACGATACTACTTGTTTATATAAATAATCTGCGTCATTACACGATTCTTTTTTAGTCCGCGAAGTTCACTAAAGGTTGGGTTCTCACGAAAATCAAACTGTGAGTAGTAATCTCGCGAGTTCATCTGTTCTGCCCGATTCAGCACATTGTAATCAAGCTGTCAATATGCTTCTTTACATTGCTGTGTTAGTCTCTTCATTAGTTGTCTTTTCTGGAAGCTAGTGTCATCGGGTACAGCCGTGGACGATAGTAATCTTCCCTGTGCATTAGTCACGCGTTTCGCAACCGACGATAATCATCTACATCGAAGGAGTTCGTAAAAAAAGCCCGCAATTTAGGCTCAAAGACGCCTTGTAGTCCTCAAAGTGGTTCAATGTCACTGTTTCATTGGTTGTGTGCTACAAGAAAAATAGTTGTATCACCAAATTAAGCAAAAACCACGTAAGACAGCAACATAACCGCGTGCACATTCAAACCGAAACTCAACCAAATTGAAGCAACCTAATGGCGCCGAGTGCGTCAGCGCCCTCTATCCACCGGTGAGGCAACTACTCAAATGAAAAGTCAGAAGATGGATAGGAGTCCTGAGTGTGCGAATGTAGCTGGCATGATGCCAGCATTTTTTGTTTTTGTTTCTATGTTTATTGAAGATGCCGGCAGCTGTAAGCCAGACTTGTACGATACTCGTTACAGGTGATCGAAATTACTTGTAATCGATTACTTTTACAGCGGAGCTCTTAAGGGCTAGTTTCCCAAGGATCGTGTCCCCCGCAAAGAAATGTCGACACAAAACTCTGGTTGCCGCCCTCGCTCATAGATGACAGGTAGTTGTCCAGAGTGTTGTGTTTGCCGGTTGTCCGCTTGCCGCTGTCGCTCATAGACCACGGCAACATTTCTTCGGGGGAAGAAGCGTGGGAACGGAATGAGCGGCGAAGTGCGCAGCAGCGCGAATGGTTTCGTAACCGCCACGAGTCCGCTATCGCCTAAAGTTACACTGCGTCGAGCGCTTCAGATTCCCTTGCGATAGAAGAGCAGATCAATCGCCTGGAAAGCCAGCACCGAGAACAGGAGTTACAGCTCCGCTGCTCTTCCTTCTTCACCAAAGTGGAAAGGCTGAACGTTTTTTTTGAGTAATTTTGTAATTGTTTGATTAAATTTATAGAAAGTAACTACAAGAGTAATCTGATATTACTTTTGAAAGCACAATAATGAGTTGTAACTGTTACTATTTTTCCCTCTACATTTTAATGACACCCTTTGTTTGTACAAGTCTCCTTCCAAGGAATCATCGATCCAGGTCTCCGACAGGAAAAAGGTTTACCCAAATCGGCGTCTTAAAAAGATAAGTTGTGTATAATTTTGTGATTCTATTTCAATAATGCACAGTACAAAAAAACACGTTTTCCAACTGGCAGAAAAAATGGTTGATTTGAAAATCTGAAGTAATCCAGAAATAACGGCTACATATTCAAGTAACGCCTAATTACTTTTCCTCTAAAGTAATCCAGTAATCTAATTGAAAACTTTTTAACCAAGTGTAATTGTACTCGTAATCAGGGGACCTATGTTGGACAAATGTTTCGTTTCTCCTAAAAGAAACGGAAGTGACGACATCACGTCTGATTGGTTGAAGCTCGAATGACGAAAGTTCCCTATGAAAATGTGGGCGGAGATGGCGAACCGCCCCCACCGGAAGTGACAACACTTTGACGTATCGTTTCCTTGGTGTTTCGTCTGAAAAGGGAACGAGTCTGTCGATGGTCTCTTCGAGGTAGCGAAATTGGAAACACGGCGTCTTGGAGGCAGAGCGACAGTTTTCCTATTGTGGAACTTTTTTTTTTCTCCGGAAAGGCTCTGCCGGCAGCAAGATGCCTTTGAACTCCCGGAGGAGACTTTTCGGAGGCAGTACCGTCTCGCCAAGAATGTGGTCCGTTGGTTGTGCGACGAACTGCGCGAGGAGCCAGAGTTGAGGAGGCTGCGAGGTTCGTGGACGGTGATGACTGTGGAACAGCAAGTGTTGTGCGCACTTCGCTTTTACGCCACGGGGAGCTTTCAGGTCATGGTGGCGAGCGACGAACACATAGCGAGGGATCAGGCGGGCTGTGTCCCTCGCTATTGTGCAGTGTCTGGGGGTCCGACGCTGCTGGATCGACTTTCCCCAGACAACCGGCGAGAGGGACGACGTCGAGAGGGGCTTTCAACGGCTCGGCAGGATACCCGGCATCATCGGTTGCGTCGACGGGACGATGATCGCCATCGTCGGCCCATCACAGAAGGACCCCACCGTCACGATGGCGGCGTATTGGTGCCGCAAACAATACTACGCTCTAAACGTGATGGTGGTAAGTACGATCACAGATATACTACGTCTCACCTTAGCATGAACTAACTGAGAAAACTGTGCAAGCGCGAACGGCTTGACTGGAGCACTCGCTGCACGAGCGCTCGTGCAGCCGCGGGGCTTTATCCAAAGCAGCTAGCTCGCGCTTTTAGCTATAGGTCAATGCCCGTTCTGAATGGGTTTGAAAAAGAGCGTAACGCTAATACGGTGCGGATATGCCATTTTATAAATGAGAGTTATGGGTTGTTAGTAATCGTTCATCCTCCGCACTAGCGTTTGTTCGACGAAGGGAGGGAGGGTTTGTTAGCAGAAAAGCTTTCGATCTCTGTTTGTTTTCATGTCGTGTTAAGCTTTTAAGCATTAGTCCCTGTCCTGTATGATAAAGTGTAAACTCTACTTTGAAGAAAAAGACAAATTTGCCTAAACTATTACGTGTATCAAAGGAAGTGGCTATTTATCATATAATTTTAATCTTTGTAACACAGACAGCGCTCTGCCTCTGTCCTTCATCCAGTCCGTCGTTTTTTTTGCGCTGTTTTAATATTTTAAGTTTGTAAACCACATAATTTATAGTGGTGTGTTGGTCAGCATGTAAATAGTGTTTGACAGGGCCCCATGACAATGAGTGCAATCAACTGTATTGTGGATTCAGTTGAATTAATGCCGACATATGTCTCACTATTGCAGGTGTGTGACGCTGACTGCCGGGTCATGAGCATTGACCCACGGTATCCTGGGTCGGTGCACGACTCCTTCGCGTGGCGCTACTCGTGGCTGCGGAGCAACTTCGAGCAAGGCCGGCTGATAGACGACGGCAGGTTCCTGCTCGGTAATCATACTACATTTGTTGGTTCTGTACATGATGGCTCTGCACCACTTATAAGCAACAATATCACACATACTGTTCCGAACATGGATAACTGGCATGTGCTCTGGCCATACCTGTGACACGTCTCCTTGGAAACACTCCGACGCAGCTGTCAACTACAGGGGGAGTAAAGGTTCGTCCCTTGGTTGAATAGATGATGACTGCCCAGCGGTGTCTTGCGGGGCCAATCGTTTGATGAGCCTTGTTCGGTGGGTGATCAGAAGAGTGCGACAGATGCGGGAGGACTTTGTCTAAACCATTTATTTAGACGTTACGAGCTATTGTACACAATATATACAAAGCAAGGGAAAATCCCCGTCCTCCAAATTAGTCCAAGTCCAAGCCAGAAAGGGCTTCTCTCTCTCCCGTCATGGGCTTTTGAAGACGCTGACCCCCTCACTCTCGGGCGAGGATCAACCAATCATTTCAAAGTTTTGCTGGAGCCACGTGATATCCACCGTCCAATAGTTGGCAAGGGCGTCGATACACATTCGTTAACTTGCCAACGGACTACAGCTGACAGCTCCGTAACTTCGCCCGTGCATCCCGTTGCAGACACAGCGGCGCCTCTCCGGAACCCCCAGGTTGAAACCCAAGAAGCCCCGTAGAATGCGCAAGCCTCCAGATTCAAAAGAAAAAACAACATCCGTTCCCGAGGGGTCATCCCGATGGGGGAGACACAGGAAGACGCTCTCCAGGGGGGCCGTGTCGGCAGAAAGGCCCACGCAGTCCCCCGTTAGAAAACAAAACTAGACAAAACGACCGGGAAGGGAGCATCATACATGCCGCCGGACAAGACGACCGTCACCCGGCCGATCGAGAAACCAGCCGTCTTTCCCAGAACCCTTAAAGGGGGGAAAGGTTGCAAACAGCAGCTTTACCTGCTTAGTTGTCAACAATTTTAAAGGGATACTACAACGAAATTTCGGTGCTTATTTTTTAGTCTATACGTGTTCAAAACAGCAGTCACATCGGACACATCCATATCTTGTTAAAAAAGACACAAAAAGGCATTTAAAAAAAAAAATTAGGCGAATAGCAAAGAGCATTTTCTAGATGTCGCTAAAGCCGTTTGTAATGCCCGTCTAGGAACCTTGACAGGTAGTGACGATAACTGTCTTGCCTAGAACTATACACGCTTTGAACCAGACGTCATCCCGACAGCTCTACGGCCAGCAGAAGAGAAAAGGGGAGGGAGGAACTCCACACTCAACGGGACACTTTTGTGCGTCCCGAGATTATAAAAGATTAACCCGTCACTCAAAATTCACACAAAAGCAGCTTTGGGGTTAGTTGCGGTGGCCTGATGCTGGCGTGCTTCGACCGCTTTGGTTGCTGGAACAGCTAGGGCATCCTGACGTCGTCTGCCTCGCCGCAGCTTTGCTCATCCCGAGATAAACTACATCACAATTGGACCGGATGTGACGTGCTCTCTGCTGGCTGCTCTCCGAGCGCTTGCCAGTGTGGGCTATTTATAACGAAAAATACAGCCACCAGGCTCAAAATACAAATGTGTGATTGTCATTTACGGGTATTGTGGATCATATTCAGCCTAGTTCTGAACACGACGGGTATATTTCAAATTTCGTTGAAGTATTCTTTTAAAGCGAACAGCATTAATATCATACATTTCCTTCTCTGACTGTGCAGGTGACAGCGGCTATGCTTTGAAGCCTTGGCTCATCACCCCTGTCCCTGGATTCCATGCGACCTCCACCGCTTGCGGCCGGTTTAATAAGGCACATTCGTCGATGAGGTCCGTTGTGGAGCGCTGCACTGGGCTGTTGAAAAGCAGATTTCGGTGTCTGCAAGGGCACCGGACTGTATTATCATCCAACAACAGCCACTGTCATTATATCGGCGTGTGCAGTGCTCCACAATATCTGAACTCTGACCCTGACGAGCCAGGGTTGGAGTGTGGGCCGAGCTCGGACGGTTCGGAATCGAGCTCGGAGGGGTCAGTGGCAGATGATGAGAGGCTGGCTCCTGCCCACCCTCGGGTCAGCCTCTCGGACAGGGGGAGGGCTCTGAGGCAGCGCCTTGTTGCCCAGTTCCGAACCCGCCCATCAGGGACACCGTCGGGTCCCGCCCATCAGGGACACCGTCGGCGACAGGGAGCCGCTCATCGTCCTCGCCACGGTGGCACTCCTGCACACCAGGGACGCCACCGGCGACAGCAAACCCCTCGTCGTCCTCACCTCGACTGACGCTCTCTCCACCAGAGGAGCCCTCCCCGTGGCAGCATGTACTTCGCTTGTTGCTCCACAGTCATGGCCGTCCATAAGCTCCACAGTGTCAACTCCAACGCCTTGCGCAGTTCGTCGCACAACCACCGTGCTACCTTTACGGACATGTAGCACTGCCTCCAAAAAGCTATTCGGTGCATCACGGTGATGTTGGTAGAGCCTTTTTTTAATTTGCAAGCAGGGTGCATAGAATGCGTGGGACAATAACAGAAGGTTTTGTAGGGTTATTTAGCTAGCCAGAGGCGCATCTGGCTCGCCCTTGCAGGAAACTGAGAAATCAATGAGGCTAATGGTGAGACCCATTTTTCTTTTTTTACTGCAATATATTGTTTGTATCGGGTTTGGACATCAATTCATTTTCTCTACACTTCCATTGCCCTGTTCCATTTTACAATCTATTATGGCTACCACAGAGCCAGGTGTATTACTCGATAAACGCATATTGGATTTATGTCAGTTTGAATGTATAAAGGAGACAACAAGCAGTTTGTCTTTGAAAGTGTTTTTTTTTTTGTAACAATGCCGTAAAGTGAAAAATAAACATGTTTGAAAACACAAGTTGCAATACTTTCTTTAAAGTAAAATTTAGCATGGACTACTAAACACCGTACAAATTCTTTGTCATTATCCAGGATATATCACAGACATTATTTCACACTTCACTTAATTAAGCACACTGCCATTTCGTTTGTGTTTTGTCACACATGGAAGCATGACAGGTTGTATAGTAGAGGCATGTTGATATCAACAATGATATAAGAAAACAAGCAAACAAAAAAACACGGGCACAGACGAAGGAAACAGGACAAGACGCACTCTCAACTGAAGTTTATTGAAAAGTCAACTTCAGTTGAGAGTGTGCCTTGTCCTGTTTCCCTTCGTCTGCGTCCCTGTGTTTTTTTCGGCGCTTTTTTTGTTTGAAATGAATCAAGTGTCCCAAATCTCCACTTTATTGCGATATAAGAAAAATGGCAAACTTGGAGGCCAGTTTCAGGCGGGTGGCAAGTTGTGGCTAGAGTGCAGACCTCATGGTTTCAATTAAAGAAAACTGCAAGTATGAAATTCCGATGGCACAAGCCACTTGACATCTTTGATGAAAAAGCACACACTACATATTGCTGTCCTACAAACATGAGGAATGGCTAGTTTTAGCATATATCTGTCATGCCTGCTGCCAAGAGCATATTACTAACTTTCTTCACTGGTTATAGTGACTCCAATAAACAAACGCAGAAGGCACAGTCCTTCTGCGTTTGCAAGCAGAAAGCACAGTCACGATGGTCGCGGCGGGCTACCGCCCCGGGTGCCGCGGACCCTCGTGACGCCAATGCCTCCGCCCCCTGTTTGCCTGCGAGTAAAGGAAGTAATTCAATAGCTTGGTCCACACTATGAGTAGACTACGCAAATTACCTCGCCTGTTTCGCCAGCTCCGCAGCCCGCGCCCGCGCCTTCGACACCCGCACGGTTCAGTAGCGTTTCCAACCATCCGGCTCCTTCCTCTGAGGCCCGAGGAAGTTGAGCCGGGAGGTTAGCTCGTTCCAGAGACGAACTTTGTCGTCTCTGGACAGCGCCGGGCTCAGCTCATTTGCGCGCGCCGAGTAACAGAGAGGCCACATTCTCCTGTTTCTTGAGCCGTCATCAGCGACAGTGATTTGAACTAGGCGCTCATCCGCGTCCCGCATGTTGTTCTAACCTTTTATGCGAGTTTACTTCATCTAATATTTTCTGGAACCGCTACAAAATCAGTTGTTTATTTCAATAGAACACGTGTATTTTTTTAGTTTGACAAGTTTCTTTAGAATAGAGCAGATGTGAAGGTCACTGCCGCGAGGGATTGGCTGCCATCGCTTCACTAAAAGCAGGAAATGCTCCTCCGGTTGCCAGAGAAACGGACGCTTGCGTAGGGACTAGGTTCCAAATAGGTACGACCGGGAAAGCGTAGGTACGGCAGGGGGACAGCGTAGCTACTTCCGCTCTTCGGGGGTTGGCTCTTGACACCTCTCAAGTGAGTGACAGACGCCAATCTTGCTATGTCGTCACGGCGTCAAAGAGGGCGGTTTCGCGGTGCGCGCCGTTGCTCGGTTACGCCACTCCTGCCGCTACGTCACTTCTGTTTCTAGTTTCTCGAAAGTCAAACATAGGTCCCCAGTTCCTTTTTTTTAGTAACGCCTACAAGACAGCTGTAAGCCTTTCCGGCACTACATCACAACATGGGCAGAAGGAAAAGCACAGTGCACGTTGTAACGCTATATAAGTAAAACAACAATAAAACAACGCTATGGTGTGGTTTCTTAATCGCGGGCAACACGAAGAAGCAAGGGAAGGTAAGCTAAGAGGTGTGGATAGAATGTCGGGGCGCAAGCGAGGTGGTGAAGAGTGGACATAACACAACTCCGAGGGTGCAATTGAGCGAAAGACGACACACACACACACCCTTGTCCCTCGTCAAAAGCATTCTCATTTGGTCGTTATGTTGACTCGATACCTCCTAGACATAACGCAACCAAAGGCTGCAGGTAAGCAAAATACGACACGCACGCACGCACGCACGCACACACGCACGCACGCACGCACGCACACACGCACGCATGCACGCACGCACGCACGCACCACGCACGCACGTACGCACGCATGCACATTATTTGGTGTGTGTGTGTGTGTCGTATTTTGCTTACCTGCACCCTTGGGGTTGCGTTATGTCTAGGAGGAATCGAGTCAACATAACGACCAAATGAGAATGCTTTTGACAAGGGAAACTTTCGACAATAGCGAGAGACAGTCGCGAAGTGGTTAATACCATCCATGTTCGTTTTGATAGCTGTGCACTCAAATATCTCCAACCCGGAGAGTCGAGGTTTGGATCCAAGGTTAAGGGGCTGCAGGCCAAGGGACATAGGAACTCATCTTCATTCTCTCCGGCCGGGGGCGCGGTTCATACATGCGTCGTCGTCTGTTTACCATGTGGGTAAACGCGCCTGGGTTTCCTGTTTCTCCTCATGCTGTTCTCGTCCCTGGCCGAGTGGTCATGTTAAAAGTGATCAGGGACACGACGATACAGAGGCAGTGCGTCTCACGCCCAAAGCAAGACGCGCCAGACCCCATATTTCTTTCGCGTAATCCTACGCTCCAACACACTCTCATCTTAGCTTATTGGCATTGGTATTGGTATTTATTGCGTGCCCAAAACACCGTGAAGCCTTTGATATTGGTGCACATAAATGTCACAAATGAGTTCAACATGCAAAGACGTGAAATACAGGAGTGACACATCAGTCATAATAAAACAAATTACAGACACAATTCGGTATTCAAAGTAAATAAGGCATGGAAAAGAAATCATACTGCACAAGGCTGTTACAAAAAAAGTTGAATTCTATGCATTGGTGACCCTTCGATAGGCTTGTCAGGATAAAACGTATCGCAGAGTCGCGCGTTTTTAGCTGGCACACGTAAGCTTGTACCACTCAAAAGATCAGGTACATCGAAACGACCTTGTATGAGCTTCTGTAAAAACACCACATCTTGGCAATGCCTGCGGTCAATGAGGGTTCTGAGGTTTAAAACGTTAACAAGAAAATTATACTCGAAATAGAGTCTCCTGTTAAAATGCCTGTCGTAGACTATGCGTATCAGACGCCTTTGTACCATTTCAATGCGTCTGCAATCACTATGTGATAGAAAGTTCCACACAACAGACAGCAAATTCAAGTCGTGGCCTAACCAAAGCACGAAATAAGCGTAATATAGTATCAAGTGCCTGGAAGTGTCGAGTCAAACATGAGATCATTCCAAGCACTTTAAGACCGGTACAGCAAATGTTAGTGACATGAGATTTCAACAATAGTTTACAGTCTACTAGCACTCCAAGGTCCATGACTACATCAGTTCGAGCAATAGTAGAGTTACCCAACTTATATTTAAAGTGTAAGGAATTATTGCGTCTTGTAGCGAGATTACCTTAGTTCTGTTGGCGTTTAAAGGCAAGTTGTTTAACAGGCACCACTTAGAAATGCTCAACACATCAGATTGTAGCGCTTCACAGTCTTTTTCGGAATGAATATGTGAAAATAACTTTATATAATCAGCAAATAAAAGCATCCTTGCAGATGTAATATACTTTGAAATATCATTAATGAATACTAGGAATAGCAATGGCCCCACAACTGACCCCTGGGGAACTCCTGAAGTTGGAGAGAACGCACTTTATAAAACATCATCAACACGAACAAAGTTTCTTCTCGATGACAAATAACTTGAAACCCAATCACAAAGCTTAGGTACAATACCGTATTGTTACAAGTTTTGTACAAGCAAAAAATGATCAGCCCTATCAAAAGCCTTTGAAAGATCGAAGTAAATCGAATTAATCTGACCACTTTTCGAAACAACCGGTGCCGCGAAATGAAGAAACGTACAAAGGTTTGTTTCAACGGAACGTCCTCTAATGAAGCCAGTGCTGTTGATGCGTAAGATACTTTGATAAAGGGGAGAAGAGACGTTATTGCACAATGGTTTCAAATATTTTAGCAAAACCTCACAAAAGTGACACAGGTCAGTTTTTTGTCACAAAACCGGCATCGCCCTTTTTATGAATGGGCACAACTATCGCTTCCTTCCATATCGCGGGAAATATACTGGAATGCAAAGACACGTTAAAATTATGAGCTAGTGCGGGGGCTATCAGCCCACAACAGCCCTTAATAATAAAAAGTGGAATTTCGTCAGCACTACCCGATAATTTAGGTTTTCGCTTTTTTATCGCCGCGACGACGTCACATGTAGTAACGCGAAACTGGTAGAGAGAATCACCATCACTGGGTTCATTCACTCGGTCTGATTTCACAAAACGAGTTGGCGGCAAGTAACAGCTGCTAAAAATCGGGGCAAACTCATCGGCGATGTCTTTAGGCGAAGAGACATAACAAACCGCGCCGTTACGAGTAGAACGAAGCGATAAATGTTGGGAAAACGACCGCGTTTTGCCATTTACAAATTTCCGGAAACATTTCGGGTCAGAATATAAACTGTTTTCAACACGCCTTTCGCAGGTGTATTTACCACGCGCATGCAGAATCTAAGCTAACTATCGGAAGTTGCTAAATTTATCGTACCACACTTGCTGGCACGTTCTCTTGAATAGGCCATGAAAACGAGACTTTTCCCGCAAAGCAATCTTCAGTTCCTTGGAAAACCAGCTCTGAAACTTAGTAGGTTTAACAAGCTTCTTAGGTACTACAGTGCACCCCAAACTTAACGCCGCCACCCGAACGCCCGACCTTCGCGGAGCCGCGCTCCGTTTCAACTAGTCGGTCACGTTAAGGCCATTCCCAATCTCCGGACTGGGGGAAGGCGATGTAGTAGGGCCGCCACTAAGAGCGCCTGACTCTGCGAATCGCCAGACTCGCTTTTTTTTTTTGTGCGTTTTGTTTGCACCTTTATGATTGATCACAAAGAAATTTTGATAATGCATCGTAGAGGAGAAAGCGTGAAGGCGCTGCTAAAATGCAAACAAAGCGCACAAAAAAAAAAAAAAAAAAACGCTATTTCGACGATATGAGCCCGTGTTTCGCAGAGTCAGGGGCCCTTAGCGGCGGCCCTGCTACCTCCCCTTCTCCCGGTCCGGAGACTGGGGATGGCCTTCACGTCACCGACTAGTTGAAACGGCTGCCGCCAGGATAGCGCCGCTCCGCAAAAGTCGGGAGTTCAAGCGGCAGCGTTAAGTTTGGGCGCACTGTACATATTTTCAATAGCTTCTTTCATAGCCGACGTCAATTCTCTGGCCGTAAAATTAGCATCATTTGAAGCATATAGCTCAGACCAATCGTATGATTCGACATACTTGAACCGACTCAAGTAACCTCCGTTTTGATACCAATAAATGAATTTTGCAAGTTCTCGAGATAAGCAAGGCAGATATAATTCGACCTCGAAAAGCGCGAGATGGGCATCAGCCTTCACTAAAGGGTGTGAGGAAGCCGTCAGCGTGCCGATAGGGAAGCTCGATAAAAACAGGTCAAGTGTATTGCCTGCAGCAATCGTGAGATCATTGTGCTGGGAAAGCCCATAAAAATTGACAATCGGCAAAAACCAAGAAGCCTTGCTTTCTGTAAGTCTATCACAACGATCGAAACTGCCAATAGTTCAGCCTACGCCCGGAAGGTTAAAGACGCCATATATTTGCACTTAGGTAATGGTTTGGCGGAGCGTAAGGAGCTTGGTACGTGGGTGTGCCTACCGTCCCTTTATGAATTTTCATATAGTTTCAAAGCCTTGGCAAATACCATGGCTTATGTGTTGTTTTTAGAATGACCAAGGTAGGCGAGCCCCTTTTTTGAGTGGTCAGGAGGGCTACAAAAAAAAAAAAAAAAGACAACACAGAAATGCGGTGACTGGGTGTCAAAATATAGGTTCCCAAAAACTTGCTAGCGCTCGTAAGGTGGTCAAACTGGACACTATTTAGACAACCGGATTCTAAAACAAAACCTACGCAGCTAATTATAAATTAGTAGAATATTTGCGAGAAGGTAGTAATTGTTTTCTACAATGCTGCTTAGCACATGTTGGGCTCAGTACTTTGGAGCTTAGCTGAAAAAGATATCACTTTAAGGGAACGATAAAGGAGACGACTCGCGTCACCAGCACCGTCAACTGCCTCATCGGGCTATCAGCAAACTTCGGCGCGGTGATAGGTATTTCTTAGATGTTTAGCTTACTAGAATGGAAAGTTGGGCGAGTTGGTAAGAATCCATGTTGAAAAAACAGCGCGAAAATCACACGGACAAGAAGAGAACACACAGGACGAGGCGCTGACTATCAACTATATATTCAGAAGACATACAGAAACATTCACGCGAGGACTGCTTCTTCTTTTCCTCTTCCAACAGTCATTCGCTATTAAGCGCGCAACATTTTAAATCATATCAAATTAAAACACACCTGAACATTAAAACACACCAGCACAGGTATAAGTCATCGCGTCTTCTTCCTCCTTCTTTCTTCGATCTTCAATCTCGATCTTCAAATCTCTGGTCAACCCATGTCCAAAAAAACCCTCTCACTGTCCACTAGGTTAATGGATGGTTGGCTCACGCACCCGGGTTTTCGTTTTTCTATATGATAAGCTTCTACTAACTCCCTCGCTAGCTGATCTTTGTGTTTAAACAGCACGTTTGTGTCACTAAACCGTGGCTCACATCCACATTCACGGCAGTGGACAGCTAAATGAGAGTACGCGCTACCTTTTAATGAACTGTGGTGTTCACGTAGACGGATGTTTAGGCAACGCCCCGTCTGACTTAAATAGGAATGACCGTATGAGAAAGGTATTTCATAAACGGTCCCCTGTGCACATGACACGAACTTCATGCCATGCTTGACGCGACATCCAAAAATTTCTGGCTTACTTTTCCTGTCAGCACGCTCCTTAACCACGTTTATGATCCTGCTCAGTTTGTTACGCGCTGAAAAAATTACATTGACCCCATACCTCGAAGCGACTCCCTTTAACCCGTGTGAAAGACGATGGATATAAGGAATGACGGCGACGTTCTTTTTGTCGATCTTGACTTTTTCTTTGTCAGGTTTTCTGGATTCAACCTTGATGTACCGAATCGCCTTGTCACAAGCTGAAGTAATAACTGAGTCAGGAAAATTAGAGTTTCTGAGCCTAGCGACCTGTGCTGAGAAGCTTTCTTTTATCTTATGAAAACAGGTTTTAGTCAACGCTGACTGTAAGCAAGAATACGCAATACCATTTTTTACGAGCTTTGAGTGTGCCGAACGATAGTCTAGTAATTTCTTCGTGGATCTGGGGTGGTGCATCCAGCACACATGATCTTCTTTCACGTCGACTAGGATATCTAAAAACTGATTTTGTACTGCTTAGGTGAGTCC
>JABSTQ010003607.1:0-48305 GCA_013358835.2 Ixodes persulcatus
CGGTCCAACCTGACCATAGACACGGGTAACTCAAACGAGTCGACCGACCCGCAGACACCGGGTCAACCTGACCATAGACCTGGTACTACACAGGTCGACCCGACCTACGACACGGTGTCGACCCGACCTACGACACAGGTCGACCCGACCTACAGCACAGGTCGACCCACTCATAGACACGGGTCGACCTGACCGTAGACACGGGTCGACCACCTACGACACAGGTCGACCCGACCATAGACACGGTCACCTGACCGAAGGACACGGGTCGACCCGACCTACGACACGGGTTAACCTGACTGTTGACACGGGTCAACCCGACTATAGACACTGGTCAACCTACGTAAACCAGCAGATATGGGTGCCACGCAATTCCTGTTCACAAAAGTTTAGCATCCCGAGAAAGAACCACCTAGATAGGCAAGGCCTCCGGACCACTTTCATACCATCATCACAGCGAGATCGATCGCTCAGTGAGATTGGGAACGAGTGCTGTGGCAGTGTTTGGCTTACACTTGTGTCCAACAATCAGCGCGTCGAAGGTGGGACTCAGGCCCAGTCACCGTGTCAGCATAATCCGACTGTGATGCCATTTCATTAAGGAAGAGGAGGTGATGCAGACAGTTTTACTATCTAGGCGGTGTTGCCCGAGGCCCCCACTGAAATGAACTATTGACACAGCACCTAGAAAGAGCATGCAAAAAAAGCACTCTAGAAAGAATGACTCCAAAGCAGGTGATCAGTTGACATATATATTGAATACTTTACATACATTAAATCAAAGCCTACGTTCTACCTCAGAACTCAAGTTTCCTATTTATATCGTGAAGTTGCTCGCCGATGTACTTATTCATGAGGGACCTCCTCTTCTTTGGTGACAGACCCGAGGCAGTACGGTTGATGTACAGCTGGAAGGCATCTGAAAATGAGTATGACAAGGCAATGAGTTATATGTACCAGGTTCAACCAACCCAACAGTTACGACATGTTAAGTATTTGAACTACTGCAGAACCAAGCAAATTCTTTTGGGGGAAACACTGCTAAAAAGATGTATGTTGCAGGAAAACGTAACAACCAATATACTTGTTTTTTTTTTTGTTTTTGTTTTTTTTGGGGGGGGGGGGGGCCCTATAGGTGGCACAGCAAACAAATCGTGACCTACCCGATATAAATAGTGCATATTCACAACCAATGTTTCAGACAGCTTGAAGTTCGAAAGTTCGATTTCTCTGAGAAAATTGTCGCGAACGATCAGTGGAAACACCACCGAGAAGCAGCCATTTTGGATTCTATGTTGGCTGCACATGGATTGGCTTGGTTTGGCAGCGCTACTTAAATACTGCTAAGTCCTACTGCTAGGTGACGCTGTACGGCTTTTTTCTCTTCAGCTGCACGTCATTATCATCATCATTATTGTTGTTTCCATTTTGCTTTGTTCATTCGTCATTGCAGTCATGGACTTGCGCCTCCCATCTCAATCTTGTCTCGGTGAATTGTGTTTTCGAACTACGCTGGCTTGGACGTCGTGGCCCCATCTGTTCCTCCGCTGCCGCCATGTGTCGCTAATTCCCGTGTCCCACTAGAGCGACAGACAGAAACAAAGACAGCACAAGCCTCAAACCCATGCAGCATGCTCGCGATGGTACCTTTGGCAGGCGTTTAGTCGTTCGGTGCTCGTGAAGTAAGCACTAGCGATTGGAAGCCCGCCAAAGATACCCTCGCGTGCGTGATGCTAGTGTTTGAGTATAGCCCTCCTTTATTCCACAAAGCATCTCAAATCGCGAAAGACTCGGGTTTGAGGCTTGTCACTGTCATTTGTTTCGGTTTGTCACTCTAGTGGGACACGGGCATAAGAAGCGCAGAAAGTACTCGACCATAACGCTAGAAAAGAAGGCAGCGATTCTCAAGCTAACAGAAAATTGCCGAACGCAAACGGAGGCAAAACCTAAAACAAGGCGCGCAGGCGTAACCTGAGGCAAGGAACTATTTACAGCTTTTATAGGCCCGCTTAGACGTAATAAAGAAACGTTTTTTAATCTGCCGATTTTTCGGACTGCTCTTTTATTCGGACGTTTTTTTCGGTCCCTGCGAAGTCCAAAAAATCTGTCAAAGACTCTAATATTCGAGCTAATTTTATTTTAATTCCATTCCATACGTCTTTCACTCAGAATAAGCACTACAAGCGCCTGGAAAACAATTTAACGATTTCGAGTAAAAAGGATTAGCGGGGATTCCCTCGTGAGTTCCTACTTTCAAGTAATAAATAAAGCATCTAAGGGCACCTCTGCAGTGAATTGTAGCATGGTGTGTCAAAAAACAACTTGTTCCGTGCATTTAAAGCCCAATAGATTTCTCCGACGAAAAAGGTATGTCCTAGGAAAATTATCCGTTGAAATTAGCAATTCTAGTTTTTTCAAGTACAAAAGATTGATCATGTGAACTAATGCAAGTTTGATGTTCATAAAATAACTATTGAGACCAAGTTTTAGCAGTGCTCAACCATGAGCCATGTCATAGAGATGCCTGCAAATAAGTGGCAGAGTTTGGTGTGTTGGGAGTAAAGGAAAAGCACTTACTGCCCACAGCCGCCAGCTTATTCGGAGTCAGCGCTCGCTTCGCGGCTGATCCCTTGAGCCGCCTACACGCCTGCCCAGTCACACTTCGGCGCTGCAGGTTTGCAGCGCCAAAAACAACCTTGGTTGCCTCTTTGCAAAACATTGAATCTCCGCGGGCACCCAAGATGTAGTTCAGCTTGCTTGTGGCGACCATTACCCCGTGACCAAGGTGGGTCTGAAAGTAGGAAAAACAATGCGTTATTCTACACAAGCAGTTATAATGGCCACCATACAAAAATACTCTTGCTGGTAATGGGCTAATAAAACGCATGGAGCTGCTCCAGTGTTGCAATTGCAGCGAACATAACGCAAGCTGGCCGTGTTTAATATGCCCAATTTAACGCTCCGTACTATTGGGTCCAAATAAAATTCAAACAGCAGAGCACATGGCTTTCGATACATGCCGCAACAGCTGGTGGCTCCCTAACTCATGAAAATGTGCCGTGGACTGCAGGGACGATGATAGCTTCAGTAATGCGTTGAAAGATCTGTCCCTACTGCCATTGTCAGAACATATGGTGCGGAGTTCCTTGTTCAGCAAGCGCAAATACCCACAACATTTCTTTTTCCTAGCTTGCACAGCTTTTTTTATATGCTTCACAATTTCCTAATACACAGTACTAATAGCGAAAACAGTGTGACATGCGAGACAGAAGAGCAAGGGGTAACGCAGGATGAGTGTTATGTTGACTACCAACTGCAGTATATTACTCAGAAAAATACTCTACATTGGCTCATACATACATCAGTTCCCTGTGCTCGTCCCCTGTGTCCTTTCCTGTTCTTCTGTCTCACATGACTCACTGGGATTGCAGAACGTAGGTCTGCCAATTTGCATAATCCACAAATATATAAAAAATGCAGTAACTTGAGCGGGCCTCGCATTTATTGAATGTTGAATAAACAGGATTGAAGATCTACCCCTTCACTGTTACACACATTTAGGTGCTTAATTGATATTACAAATACCTAGTCAATGACAGACCCTGTCTGGCTTTCTTGGTAGCGGACGGCATAAGAGCCCGGCAGGCACATTTATATTTCTGAAGTAATCTACCACAAATCCATCCTGGTAAAGTTTAATTTTAGTTCACCAACTTTTAATGATTGAATTCCTAAAAAATCTTGCCAAAGGAGGAGGAGGAAATAACTTTATTGAAAGAGATCTTAATTTAACTACCGAGCAGCTATTGAGAACTGTCCTGGTAGCAGGTTGGTTCCTCTGATGGATTTCCAATAGAAGGCATATTCAACTAAAGAAGCACAACTTAAACCTCATGAAAACAAAACATTGTGCATAATTAACAACCTAAATTGCACGTTAAATAAGATGAAAACAAAACCATTTCAAGATGAATAAAGTCCAATATTGACTACAGTTTTCGTTATTAGAAAATACAAATTTTCTAAGTCCCTGTTTCAAACAAAACTATTCCAATACTAAACAGAAGCCGCGTTTACATGAATGCGACTTAGTCGCATCGAATCCAGTTGTCGCATTCAATGCGGTCGTGTAAACGGCATAATGCGCAAAGAAAGCGCATCGCATTCATTCAGCCCATGTAAACGGAGGTCGCATCGCATTTTGGAACGGGGAGGATTATGGGAAGGCGCTCGCTGCGGGAGCGAGTGGCCTCGTCTACATGAAAGCGACTTCAGCGCATCGACTCCACTCGTTCTTCGAACGAAGCCGACGCGGCAACATTTACATGAATGCGCACCAAGCCCTACACGAAGGTGGCGCCGCACCGTGCCAAAGCTCGAAGTTATGCAGTTCCGGCACCAGCCGCACCACATTTTCCGGTGTATCGCACGTGGAGGCCTTTCGACGCGTTCAGTGAACGTAAAGATTGTGCCCACTGTCTTCGGTGCTGTGGAAGAAGTTACGAGACGGAAGAAACATCAAAACCCAAGCGTTTAGGGCTCCAGGCCGGGCCGCCGGGTCACTCTGGATTAGAGGCGACGTGTGTGCGCGCGCTTTGAAGCGCGGCGAAGCGCCTCTGCGCTTCGCCGTGCCAGACCTCGCCGATCGCGACCGAACCAACCGGACCCCGAGTCCGAAAGGCTCCTGCGCAGCCAGGAACGGCACCGAGGTAGGAGCTGCCCGTTCTGCGCTACCATGCAGTGCTCCACAGTGCGCGGAGCTCTCGGTGTCGTTCGTGCTTGCGCCGAAGCCTTTGGGACCCCTTCGGACGCGCAAGTCGTACTTCGCAAGGCTTGGACGGGGGCCGCCCTCATTGAGCAGCTCCGCTATATTCCGCTTACTTATGATGGCAATAAAAGCTTGCGTTGATTCTCAGGAAAAAAATGCGGGCGACCATACGGGACCGCTCTCCGCGCCGCCGACAAGGTTGGCCGCCGCCATGTTCTCAGCTGTTCACTCGCTCCCGCAGCGAGCGCCTTCCCATAATCCTCCCCGTTCCAAAATGCAATGCGACCTCCGTTTTCATGGGCTGAATGAATGCGCACTCGCCATCTCGATCCACCTCTGTCTAGCGACTTGAATGCGATGCGCTTTCTTTGCGCATTATGCCGTTTACATGACCGCATTGAATGCGACAACTAGATTCGATGCGACTAAGTCGCATTCATGTAAACGCGGCTAGTGAACAGCTGAGAACATGGCGGCGGCCAACCTCGTCGGCGGCGCGGAGAGCGGTCCCGTATGGTCGCCCAAAATTTTTTCCCGAGAACAAACGCAAGCTTTTATTGCCATCATAAGTAAGCGGAATATAGCGGGGCTGCTCGGTGAGGGCCGGCCCCGTCCAAGCCTTGCGAAGTACGACTTGCGCGTCCGAAGAGGTCCCAAAGGCTTCGGCGCAAGCACTGAACGACACCGAGAGCTCTGAGCACCGTAGAGCACTGCATGGTAGCGCAGAACGAGCAGCTCCTACCTCGGTGCCGTTCCTGGCTGCGCAGGAGCCTTTCGGACTCAAGGTCCGGTCGGTCCGGTCGTGATCGGCGAGGTCTGGCATGGCGAAGCGCGGAGGCGTCCTCAAAGCGTGCGCACACTCGTCGCCTCTGGTCCAGAGTGACCCGACGGCCCAGCCTGGAGCCCTAAACGCTTGGGTTTTGATGTTTCTTCCGTCTCGTAACTTCTTCCACGGCACCGAGGACAGCGGGCACGATCTTTACGTTCACTGAACGCGTCGAAAGGCCCCCACGTGCGATGCACCGGAAAACGTGGTGCGGCTGGTGCCGGAACTGCATAACTTCGAGCTTTGACACGGCGTGGCGCCACCTTCGTGTAGGGCTTGGTGCGCATTCATGTAAACGTTGCCGCGTCGGCTTCGTTCGAAGAACGAGCGGAGTCAATGCGCTGAAGTCGCTTTCATGTAAACGAGGCTAGAGTACCAATCTGCTCTATCTGATAAAAGTATGAATACAAAATATCGAAAACTTCACGATGCCACCGATACCACCCCTGCTCATACAAAAATGCTTACTGGAACCTCACTAGAAAAAAAATAACCGACTTAAAAAAAAAACACTTGTTTAGGAGTTTCATAAAAAAAAAGTGACCAACAAAATTGGCAAGTAAGACCATAAAACGGAAGGTTTTCCTCACAAGTCAATTGCTTGGATGCGCTCTAGCACAACGGTTTAGAATTTGCTTCGCTCAGCGGGACGTTCCCACCTTCTCCTCGTCCTCTCGCCGGCTTGCTGTTTCTGTGCCAGCGACTGTAATCGCCACAAATATCATTTATAAAAAAAGTCTTCAGATCATCGAGTCAACCAATTATTGTTTTTATATGTTACGTTTGCGACACGAATGAGAAGCATGGAAGCAGTCTCAGCAAAAGCACACACCCCAAACACGCAAAAAAGAAAAGAAAATATTATGCCAAATGTTTGGTCAATTTTCGTATACTACTTGTCGCTTTTGCCAGAGATTAGATGATAGGTGAACATATGCCAGCAGACTCTTATGTATGTTTATATACCATAATAAGGTCCTGTAAAAACGCCGACCCAAAATGAAAACGTAAATTGTGCGTGCGTGCGCGGATGTGTGTCGAGGGGGGGGGGGGGGGGCGGGAAGGCACGGCTTCGACTTCAAAGTTTCCTAACTTTACCCTCACCACAGTCTCCGGTTTTAAACATCATGATTAACTATCACCAGCTCGCCTGCGCACTCACTGTCTTTGCATTAATGATACATATCGCAGACATGGCGAACTCGCGCTTGCGAAAGTACGCCGGAATTCGCTATGAACTCCCCTACCACGGGTACCACAGCAGAATGCAGATGCCACACATTTGCGCTTCACAGTGCGATATACACACAAGAACCCGGCCACTAGAAACTCAAATGTCACGGGAACCAATATCGCACGCAAAAATCGCAGACAAAAAAAAAAAAATGCGGGAACGAGTTAGGAATATGCATGTCATGGAAAAGGATACCCCACATATTGAGGATACTGCAGATTCGCATGTCACGGCACGATAAGCAGAATGGAACCCGCGACGGGCCGCTTATCACACACCGATACCGCAGATCACGCAGTAGAGTTGATTAAAAAAACAAGATATGTGATTTCTCGGGGTCGGGCGTTTGTACGAGACTTTACGGTATATGCAATCCAACGTGTGTGTGTGGTATTTCGAATACACGCAACCATGCTCAACGCCACTGTGAAAAAAGAAAAAAAAAAGAAAAAGCAAAGAAAGAAAGAAGTAAGGAATGACGACGAAACAATGCCTCGAGGTGTCGTTTCGTTGATTGTCAGAGTACCGATGAGTACTCTGACAAAGCGACCTATGCATGTTCCATTTTCGGAGATCAGACCTACACACCGCTGACACCACAACATTGGTATGATGGTTTCATAACAATGCAGACTTTTAGCAAACCTTCACCGTGTTCCGCACTACCGGAACCTTTGAAGCATGCTTTCAAGCGCTTGCCTCACGGTCACGGTATCGGTTTGCTAAAAGTCCCTATTGGTTCAGAATCACCTAAACGAACATAACACGATAAACTACTGTGGCCAATAAAAAAAAGAACTCCAAAAACTTTAACAAGAAAAAAAATTTTTTGGTTAGTTTTGGCGCAACATGTGCGCTTGGGAGCAGGATGGCGCAGCGAAAGTGGATTGGCGCACCATGGCGCAGCACTTCCACCCCTGCTCCCTTTAATGTGGAGCGCAAGTTTGTCTGCTTCTTTTCGGGGGTTGTGGTGACGTCAAAACGCCAAGCTCCGATTGAAGGATAGTGGGTAGACCTCAAAGCAGCTGCCGTGAGGTCTACCCACTATCCTTCGATCAGAGCCAATTAGAGCTTGGCATTCTGATGTCACCACAACCCCTGCAAAGCATACCCATGCTTTGCAGGGGTTGTGGCGTAACAAGCATACCCATGCTTTTGCGGGCTGGTCTGTGTTGAAAAAGAGACAATAAAATATTTATTTATTTATTTATTAAAAGAAGCAGACAAACTTGCGCTCTGCATCGTGGTTTACACCTCGGGCGGCATAACTGCTTGAACACTTACCTCATCATCTACCTCTGCGAAGAGGCCCAAGAATCCACGGGAGGGGGAAGGGGCTTCTGGTGGGCCATGAACAAGCCCGATTCCTGGAGCCACGGCAGCTGGCAGAGCTGCTGGAGCCCCAGCAGCTGCAGCAGGCTGTGGCGGTGTCGCAGCAGGTGGTGGTGCTACAGCAGGCGGTGCCGCAGCAGGTGGCAGCACTGCGGCAGGCAGTTGTGCTGGTACACCAGGCAGTGGCACTGCACCCGGCAGTCGTGCTGCAGCAGCTTGTCCAGCTGTGGGGACAACTGCTGCAGCTGGGGCAACGGCAGCTGGCCCAGTTTGCGTGTGCACTGCACCTCCTTGATTCTTCTCTGAAATTGTATACAATGCACTAATTGCCAACAGCTCAAATAGCACCCAGGAGAACAAACCTGTTCCCTACCCCATGCGAAACATGTTTCTAGCAGACTGAGCATACGCAACTAAAGTAAACATGTGCAAGCTTGTTTTCCAGTAGATGGCACGCAAAAACTGATATAGCCTTGTTTAAATGCATCCAGAGATGTCCTCTGCAGCCTAATAGCTTAAACTTGCCATTTTTAAGTGGGGACATGTTAACAAATTTATTCACTCAAGGAGTTTGCGGGCATTATATTGATGTCTCAAAAGCACATTAAGCCTCAGAAGCAATGTGCGATCTCCACGCATTTATTATTTTCTAGCAAATTATCATTTTGAAATTCCCTAACTTTTCCAGGTTTTCCCTGACAATTTCAGGTGAAATTCCCTGACCACTTTAGAGGCGGTTAAATATATAAGACCATTACAACACAAGGCATTGAACACTGTGAGGATCATTTTTCAAGGGCTTAATCCAACTTGCATATTCCGAAATATTCGGGTTCGTACCGACATCATCAGTAAAGAAGCCACTTCCGGAAACTCTATGAAAACACGACGCTCAGCCACACAGGACAATAACCAAATGGCAGCATGGCCGCCAGAAGCACACCTTCGGATATTTTCAGCTTAAGGCTTGGATGCAGGATACCTGATTAGGGTCTACGGCTTTTCCGTTTGTTACCTAATTCTAGTAGCTCTAACTGGATCTAGCCTAGTGTGGTGCCTCAATCCAATCCAATCCAAGGCTTGGACTAGATTTGTCGGCTGTTCCCTTTGCATCAGGTAGCATACGCTATATTGAGTGAGCAGAGCCCGCTCTCCACTCTAAGCAAAATTTTTGGCTATTTTTCTGCCCCTAAGTCCTCAAGTCTTTGCTGAGGGCACTCGATGGCGTCTCCGGCTCATTTTCCCTGACTGGGCTCGCTTTTTGACAATATCCCTGATTTTACCTGGTAATTAAAATTTTCCTGACAATTCCCGGTTTTCCCTGTTGCTAGACACCCTGCTACTACAACTGGGCCCGTTTGCTCGAAGCACTAACCGCGGCTAAAGCACTAACCGCCGCAGTACCTAGGAAAGGGATTTTGAAATCACGTGACTGGCTCGGTAGGGATGCGGGGAAACATGGCGGTGCCCCGGTGAGTGAGCGCCGCTCGCATTGGAACTAATGTGTCGTTGTAGCTGCAATATCGGGAACGTTAGTCAGCAACGAATGGTGCAGGAGGCTTTCGCTTTGCCTTACCTCACTTAAACCGCAAAGCATGAGCAATGACCTCGCCGCATTTTTTAGATAGTCATTCGATTCTGGCCATTCTTAAGCCTAAATGAATGAATCTATTTGGACGCTGTCTGCTTTCGTGTGCTATCAATACCCGGCCGATTGAGTCAAGGCAATCCGCTTTCCAAAGACGTTGCCATGCCGACAATTATCGCGTTCATTTAGGCTTAGACATGGCCAGAATCGAAAGCCTCTAAAAAATGCGGCGAGGTCATTGCTTATGCTTTGCAATTTAAGCGAGGTAAGGCAAAGCGAAAGCCTCCTGCACCATTTATTGCTGACTAACGCGCCCGATATTGCAGCTACGACATATTAGTTCCAAAGCGAGCGGCGCTCACTCACCGGGGCACCGCCATGTTTCCCCGCATCCCTACCGAGCCAGTCACGTGATTTCAAAATCCCTCTCCTAGGTACTCCGGCTAACTTTAGCCGCGGTTAGCGCTTCGAGCAAACGGGCCCTGGTGTCCCAGCTGAAACTAGGTGAAAAAAAGCCAATGAAAAGTGGAGAGGATGAGTGCTTGAGTTTCAAAGTAGAGTTCCACTTCACTGATGAACTAGCCTTGGCAATACTCTGTCTCTCACCCAGTCTCAGCTGAGACTGGCCAGTTTGTGTGCTACCAACTAGGCTGGTAGTAGACTAGCCCAATTTTGCCACCTCATAACAGTAATAAAACTTTGTTTAGTAAACCCAAATATTATTAAATCCTGAAACCCAGCCAGTGGTTTGTTTCTTGCTAGAAAACAATTTCTGCAATCTTAGAAAACTATTTTAATTTACAACACACACAAGTATGTTCCACTCAAGATACACACATGCAGGCATACAACAAAAATGTACCACTCACTCAGTGCTATCAGCCTTGTGCTGAATTTCGTCTTCTTCCTCTATGTTGTGTACACATCGACCAAACTTTTTTTATTTTTTGCCAAGTACAACTCTTTCTTAGATTACAGTATAATGAACACATTCACACGATGAAAGCACCCCCCATAATGGGCATCAATATTTTGACTCCCCCCCCCCCCCCCGCATAATGAATGCACCTCCAATTTTCCGCTCCGCGAGTCTCAATCTGCGCCCAACTCAGCTAGCCACCAAGTCCACCAAGCCAATTTTCTTTCACTGCCAAGTGGCCAGGCCAAACTAAGCCAAGCATAGCAATATACGCTCTTATGGTTGCAAGTGCGTAGCAACGGAAGTGATGAACAGTGAAACTGAGTAGCGAGCACACCCAATAAAGCTGGGGTCGAGGAATTGCCCAGCTTCGGACATTTTTCGCCCATTGGATGCATTGATGTCAACTAACTCGTGTTCGTCTGCGGTCTGCTTTCGGACAGTGAAATCATGTAAGTAATTAGGCCTAAGAACAATCGCGTCGCTCTCAGTGTAGAGTGAGCTTCGTAGGGTGCTTTTCCTTCGGCAAAAGGCACGCCGAAAACGCCCCAAAAAAGGATTGCAATTTATAGAGCATGGTTACTGTTGCACGCCCACAACCAGTCGTGGGTGTGCATCCGTCAGTGGAGACGTGCCACAGTACCCTGCCATGTTATATTGACACCTAAAAGGACATTTTCACAAAGTTTGTAAAAGCAAAAATTTTACCCCGCGTAATAAACCCAAATATGTGTCAATTTTTTTTTTGGGGGGGAGTGTGTTCATTATGCGAGTAAATACAGTATGTTATAGAAGGGTTGCTAACACATTGTTCATCTAGCTTCAACCCCAATTGTGTCCGCTTCAATAATTTCTCGCGCGAGGAGGTGGTGAAAGCAGGGGCGGATGCAGGAATTTCCTGAGGGGGGGGGGGGTCAGGTGTTGGTCAGCGTACCAGATGTTTAAGAACCCCCTCCCCCTCTTCCTCTCCCTCGTTTCACGCCCTAAATTTTACACATGCAGAAATCAAGAGGGGAGTCAGGACATCTGGACCCCCCCTCTAAATCCGCCCCTGGGTGAAAGGCGTATCTAGGCATGCATTGGCAGGGCTGCAGACGCTCAGCAAACTTAAAGGGGCGGTGCAACGATTTTATGCTTAAAAGAATTTGCATCTTGACATTTTTAAGTTGTTTATCGTGTCCCGGAGGATAGAGAAAACACCTCCTTCATTAAAAATGTCGCGATTCCACTGCACAATCGCAAAGCAAAAGTCGAGCTTTTTCGCACACCTGCAGCCCCAAGTGGCAGTCGAAGGAACTACGGCGAAAAGATTATGTGACTTCGCTCGGCTCTAAACTGCAGCATAACGCCGGCTAATGTCAGCAGAGAGAGGGAGAGGAAGCGTCCTCCGAGATAGCACACGGGAACCTACACGGCACTCCGAATGACGTCACTGGGAGTGCGACCAGGTGTGACCCTGAAGACTGGGAGTGAGTTGAGGGGTGCCCAAAATGCCAATATTTATCTTTTTTTTACGCAATAACTAGGACACGCAGGCGAAATTGGTTTTCTGTTCTTTACTTCAGAAGTGTCAGAGGGCAACTTCCACAAATCTTAGACCGAAGTCCGGAAATCGTTGCACCCCCCCTTTAAAGAAATGTACTGTAATAGGCAAGCACTTTTACCAGTTCACACGAGAAATTGAGACAATTGTGAAGATAGGTGAAAAATGTGTTAGCCGAAGTAATTGATTCTATGAAGCTGGTCGCCTTGTTTTGCTCCACTCTTTACGAGCACATTCTTTGTGCAACAGCAACAAAGAAGAACAAAGTTTGGTAGATGTGTAAACAACATAGAGAAAGAAGACAACTTACAATACCGAGTTGATAGTCAGCGCTGAGAGAGCGGTACATTTTTGTTGCTAGCTTACTTTGAAGTAAAGGATCAATTCAACTGAATAATTGATTTTAAAATTTACCATTACATCTGCTACCTGTTTTAAAATGATACAAATGTAAATGTTGGCCAGCCCACACACATTTTTTCATATGCGTGCTCAAAGCCTACTTGGCTAAGCCTGGCCGCTTCACTGGCTTGGCGTTCTGCTGGCTTCAAGCCATTCCAGCACTACCATTGTGTCAACAGGGAGACAATCGCACACCAGAAAATGGCGAAAGCATGCCTCATCCTAAGCAGCAGCAGCAGCAGCAGCAGCATCACCAAAAATAGCAGTGCCCAGAAGCCTCTGTTCCAAATGTGTTTAAAAGCTTACCTAAGAGATCCAGTAGTTGTTCTTGAAGACGCCGTGAAATGCCCCTTTCTATGTCGAGCTCAATCTCCAGGTGACAGATCCTTTGTTTTTTCGCTTGCAGTTTTTGTATAACTCTGGCATACTCTTCAGCCGTCACTCCACTGCTCGCATGCTCCGTATTGTCACTAGAGCCTTTTGAATGCTTTCGCTTTGTCATTCTTTCTTTCAAAACAGACGCATTGTCCACCTGAAAAATAAAAAAAAATGACAAAGATGATTACCTGGCAAAATAGAGGCATCGGAGCCATATCTGGTACCCAGTGTAACCTTCTAGGCAGCAGGTAGTAGTGTCTGCATTTGAATGTGTGCCATACCCTAGTGACACAGGCTGTTTTAACCTTGTTTAGGCAAACAGCAGTTAGCGGCCGCTAACTGTGGTACGACCGAAGCGGCGTGTTGTCCGTCGGCACTCCCGTCAAAAAAGGCAAAATAAAGACAAATACTATATATATACAAGAAATATTGCGTGCACAAGAGAATAGAAACACTTAGAAGCAATAAAAAATACACTGGAATGGATAAAAATAGGTAATAGAATCGAAAAACAGAGGATTCAGAGGAGGCAAGTAACAAGGCAACGCGATCTCAAGGCAGAGCGGCCAGGCGAGGGACAGTCTCTCCCACAATTCCTCGCACGCGGGCCGGGGCGCTTGGGGGATTTTGCAAAAGGGCTATTGATTTTAAACACCCAAGAATACATACAATTACTGTGCGAGGGCTTAAAATTCACCTTACTAGGGCTAGAAAGCTGTGCAACCAAGCTGCATACATACCTCGAAGTTCTCATTTAAAATCAGGGGCACTGGGATATGCTTCCTCCTCATCTCCTCAAGGAGGTCCTTCAGCGTTTCTGTAAGACAAAATTACAACAGCTCACTTACGTTCTGAAAAATTATATTGCAGGCAACACCTGTGAAACCTCGACCATCAACACAATTTGTTTCACTCCAATTTTCAGCAGCTTCAAGCGAGCAAAATAGTAACATTGTGATCGAAGCAACACAAGCAAGAACAAACTGGCTGTGAGCACTTCCTCTGGCACTAATACAGAATCTCCGCCCAATCGTATTGGGGTTGCGAAACGGGCCCCCAAAGCAGTCGGCCTAGTCTAAAGAGCAGCATTCCACCCCATCAGTGTCGAATGTGCACCCCCCCACTCCCCCCCCCCCCCTCAGTCATCAGAGTCCCCTGAGCGTAATTCATGAACCCCCCCTCAGTGTGACCTTCGCGCGGAAGAGGACCATTGTTTGCTCTTTTTCAGTTGTCAGTATAGCAAGAATCTTCTACTGTCATACGCATAGGAATGCAGTACACCACTGGTTTAAACTGGTGTCCGCAGTGACACTTGAAGAGGTCCATGCTGATCCGGGGATCGCTTTGCAGGATTGAAATTGTTAGGCATCCTTGAAGCTCAAGTTCTCACAATGGCCTCCTGCTCAGGAATTTGCTACTGCGTATGGCGGCAATGCACTCAGTCAGTCTTGTCTGTGCCTGTTCGTGTGGTGTCAATAGGGTCTATTCACCTGCGGCTTGCGAGTAATGCCCCCTGAGTATGTCGCCATCTTTGTGTCCGTGCCAGTCACGTCGCCGCTCTCATACCGGTCGCACTATGCAGCTGTTGCTAGTGTTTCGTGCGGTTTCCGGCAAGTGTGGTATCATGCGTCTGCCACATCAGGGCGCAGTGCAAGCAGCACAGAGAGAATAGCAAGGCCATGGACTTCCCGAGAACGCATACCCATGAATGCAACAAGACGAGGTCGCTCTCCACGGGGAGAGAACGCAAATGGCTTTCGATTGCTAACTAGAAAGGCCTCTGCACCCAAAATTGGCACTTCATTTCAGGCAAGTGTGGGTGCACTTTGCCGTTACCGAACATTGTCCGCCAGCGAACGGAACCTACTCGCGGCCTAAGTTCAGTGACACTTCTCAAGGGACGCGATTGTGAGTGTTTCTACCTCTGTAGCCACGGCAAAACAAAATTGACAGAAATTTACAACCGAGGGCACACAGTCTTCATCCTTCATCAATCTGGGAAGGCTTTAGACGCTGTTTGCGAGTCCCCCGGCTTGCGCGGAAATTTCAACAAACATTACACGCCTTGGCCTCTGCGGAGTCTACCGATAACAGATAAGAGGGTTGGGCGTGTGAAGCGTGCATGAGTACCCAAGATGCTGATCAGGCTCCCAGTTGGGTTACAGCAATCAAAGAGGCTTGCTGTGGCACCTGTATGACGCAACGAATCGCTCAAAAGAGAACCGATGCAGACGGCATGCAACGGTTGCTGCATGTCGTCTGCTCCACGGAAGCTGTTGGACCCACAAATGGCAATCAGTTTTCTGGGATGTGAAGGACTGTATGGCAGTGTCTGCCCACAAAAGAAATTTCTGTCAATGCCGACTTGCTGCCACTAGAGAGATAAAAAAATGCATGTTGGCATCTCGTGGTAAGTGTCACTAAACTTCTTCGGTCGCGTGTAGGCCTAGCTTGCTGACGCGACAAGCAAATCAAGACGAAGTTGGGCAACGGCAAAATGCGCCCGCACTTAGCTGAAACAAAGTTCCGTGAGCCTACCCTGTGCCTGTCAAGGTGGGTGTCGAGGTCTTTCATGTTCACAATCAAAAACCAATCGTTTACCCGTGGAAAGAGACTGCCTTTTGTCGGATTCGTGGGTGTGCACTCTCGGGATCTTTGCCATTTTCAACAACAGGGAGTCCTTGACATTGATATTTGTTTTCTGCAGCTTGCACTGCTTCCTGGTGTGGCAGCTGAGTAGAAATCATCCTATTGCAGTTGCCGGAAACCACACGGCCGCCCGAAAAATTACCAACCGCTGCGTACTGCGGCCGACGCAAGAGCAGTATCGCGATTGGCACGGACACAGATGGCGGCATGCACAGAGTGCGCCACTTGCGAGCGGCAGGTGACTAGACCCCATATAGTTTTAGTAGACCATTCCAATAACCCTTATAACAATACATGCTACCCCTCCGGCGCCTTTGCAAGTGCATCATTCCGTTATTGGGAATCATCACCGGAGCGGAAAAATGGTTTACTAAATCTCCCTAATAACAGAGAACAGGATTGACCAACACTCAGACAGACATACACAATTTCGCATTTCTTTAATCGACCCTTACATTACTAAATTAAAAACAATCCTCACATTAAGGATATGGGGCCAGTGTTGAATTCCGTCGCATCACTTAGGAAGAACACAAATAGTGTCTATTTATTTGTCTTCAGGGTACCTGCCACATGGCAGAGGGCAGTGAACACAGAAAAAGTATATAAAAAAATAAAGCAGTTGAATGCACTGTTAATTTCCTAAAACATTAAGACATATTTGCAGATGTCTATGCTTCGAATATTGCAATCGAGTCTTTACCCATTTGCTTTTGTATACAGTGCCCGTGTTTCTTACATTTTACCTGCCTTTTAGTTTTTATTACATAAATAAGTTAGAAACCAAGCAAGAAAGTGCCCCTGTGCGTATCTTTAATAAAGTAATCAATGGGGTTCGGCGACCGACCACAAAAATAGTTAGGGGTTTTGCAGCAATAGCAAGAGAAAGTTCAAGAACCGATTCAGTAGACAAGCAGGGTGTGACAACCAAAGCAAGCATGTGAGAAGCCTTGTGTCACCCCCCTATGTTCAGGTTTGTAACCTTGCTGCACAAACCCTATGGCTGTACGGCACGAAATTCGAGCCGATCAGCTGTTGGTCGTGCCTTCAGCGTATACACCCCAGATAGCAAGAAGGCCCCCGGCGCCCGGATGCCGTACCGCGCGCCGACGCAGACATGAAAGAAAGCCTGTCAAGCCTGGGGCGCGACAGCCGGAGACCCAACATCACGTGCCATGCCGCTCGTGCACTAGCTTGGGCAGTGCTTTCACATGCGTGTACTGCAAATGCGTATGTATCCGATGGGCGCCGCCATTTTGTATATGAGCCGTGGTAAGCAAGTGGTAAGTTTCATACACTGAGATTGCAAATCTTGAGTCGGCACGAGTAGTGCAGTGAAACAAAAAAAACTTACCAGAAAGCAGCTGCACATTGGCCTTGTAATACCCTTCGTCGTCGGCGCTGGATTTCCAATACACGTTTCTAAGCACATCCGGGTTAAAATCGTTTGTGTTTTTAGGCGAAAACTTTTTTATCAGCTTTGTGCTGACGACAGCCTTGCCACCATCAACAAACGCAACGTACGCATACATCCCGACGACCGGTGTGCAGCAAAGCAGCGTGGCGGAGTAGCGGAGTCAACACGTGTACGGGCACGACGACAACAACGCAACGACAACACGCACCACGAACGATAACGAAGACGCATTGGATGGCGCGGGGCAGCGCTGCGCGGGGGAGGGGGCTTGGCCGCTTGGCTCGAATGAATAGACAATACTAAATAAATTCTCCGTAGTGGGTGGTAGCTTGCGTCACCTAGCGGTCTTACCTAGAATATTTCGCCTTTTTTTAAATTTTATTGCTTTTGTTCAGTACCCAACTACATTTAGTGTTCTAACTTATTGCTTTCTCCTTAGACCTTTTAATAATGCTTTATTCGGTTTCTAAAACCCGGGTGACAGTGAAAAGGCAATTGCCCATACCATAGAGGCTCACTGTACCCGCTACACACACATACACACATACATACATACCAAAAAAAAAATCTTTGTACACTGGGACCTTTCCACCAATATTCTATCCTCCTACCTAAATCTTTAGAGGTAAATTATATCCTGATGAACAAAAAGAGCGGTGCAGAAATGAGAATGGCATAACATGAATTTACTCTTTCGAAAGCTTCCACGTGTTTTCTTTTCTAGCTCAGTCCGTCAACTTGGTTGTTTGCGTGCTTAGGCAGCCGTCTGCTTTAAAATGGCATTTCGTCAAATGCTCTGCGCAGTACGTCCACGCGGTACTGCACAAGACCGCTTGATAAGCCGAACCCACGCCGGTACGGTGTTCATCGAGATCGAGACACGCGAAGACTGAGATTGATCGAAGGAACGACCCAGGCAGCGGGAGTTTGCGCTGCACGTGTTCCGAACGTTTGCTTGGACCTTACAGATCGGATAGAGCGCGCCCGGCCCAAGGGAATAAGGCCTAAGAGGTCAAAAACACGAAAAGGAAGCACATGTTGGCAAAACGTGCCCACGCGTGCAACCTCGAGGGGTGCCTGTGTCCATTTGTGGATTTAGTGTGTTAGAATAAAATAATTTGTCATTTTGCTCCCACCAGTACGATACACGCTACTCAGGAAGACGCCGAAATCAGACAGGTAGGTTTAGCGTGCGAAACGCACGCACGTACAGAAAGGCATACAGCCCGTACAACAAGCTTGTGAGGCCCGTATCTGATTAACCTGTCAATAACCTCTGTTAACCGGAGGCGCCTTTGCCCGAAAGCACAATTAGAAGGTTTTCCCAAGTGCTTGTATGCATCATTCGCTTCACTCTTATGATACGAAAAGTCACAATGCATGGTGATGCTGATATCAAGGCCTGCTGAAAGTGCCAGCTTCTTTCTTGCGTTTATGCCATGCGCGCTAGAAATTAAACGGGACAGAATCCCGCATGGTATGCCCCAACATATGCTAAACCAGAAAACATACACAACATGGAGGGAATCTGGCAGTCAAAAAGAAGCTTCCAACGCACTTGGCGCTTCTCACACGGCAATTTTGCAGAAAGCCATTGCTCCAGCTAGTTCCAATCGCCGGTCACTGCATCTAGAGTTCTGATCAAACCTGAGACCGGATTTCGGTCAGTCTGCATTCCCGTCCCTATGTTACATAAGCGGGCAAACGCTGGCTACTTCCAGTTTACCCTACTGCGCAAGCACCGAAAGCTAGCAGTCACAATGCAGGCGTACCAGTCGTCCCTACCCAGTGGCCGTACCTGAGTTAATGGCTTTTGCGAGAAAACCGAACTGTTTTTCGCACCACAAAAATAAACTAGACGTCGCAGGGAGCTCAATCCGCCGGAACGTAGCCCTGCTGGTTCGAGCAGGACGCAATGTTTGAGAACACGACGTTGCCTGAATAAAAATATAATAAAGAAAAACCGAATTTTTCTGTGAGTCGACGTCCACTTAAGCCTAATTTGGGGTAATGTTTCTTTCGGTGAAAATACTTATCACCACGAAAGAATAAGCAAGAATGTATTTCCTGCACGTTCTCATTGAAATTAACCGGGGATCCGCAGTTCAATTTCAAAGTCAAGACGCCTCTGCCAGCTGAACGGAGGACCGGCCCGGCGAGCAGCCCACTGAAGTGCACTGGGCCGACCGGGCTTGACCGGGCCCTCATCACCAGCAACATCGGCCCGCACCCTCGCCCGCGGGCTCCATTTCAGCATCATCGTCGTCCTCCCGGTCCTCCCCATTGTACATATCATCTCATAATCATCATCATCACTAGACGTGGCACCGCGGACCTCCATGGCACGGGCTGTCGCCTTCCCACGGTGCCACGGCTCTCCTGAGCCAATAAGATTACTATTACAATTACTACTTCCATAAGGAACTTTCGTTTTCTTTATCCTTTGATCTACGTAACGCCATGCTCTAAAACTTTCGAATCCTACTCGAACAGCTAGCGCGTTTGGGCGGAGTTCGAGCTCCCTGTTCGGTTTTCTCGCAAACGCCCTTACAGCTCACTATTTATTTATTTATTTAAATTCATAATTAAAGCAATATTTACACACACACAACAGCTAGGACCCGACATTTCATTGAACGCCGTCCCCGATCTGTACTGCTCACCTAATAAAGCATACATATCGAAAATAAAAACAATAAAAGAAAAGTTTCCTTAAACATTTCTTTATTCACTAAGATTTAAGTCCAATTTTAAATAGCTATTTAGTTTTTATAATTCAAGTATAGTACATTAAACAAAAAATAATAAGACATAAATTATTCCCTAATCCAATTAAATCCAGTTTCGCCTCCTTGCATGATCGACTCAGTTGGCGAACTACCAACGACACCAACGGAAAGTGGGCCTACTCATCTCTCGCTCGAATGCCCAGAGCTCTGCGAATGCCAACCTTCTTGCGCGCTGCGGCGAGTCTCCGCACTAGTAGTTTAGAATATAGCCGCAATGTGCAAAAGGCAGGGCGCTTCGAACGATAGGTGTCAAGCTTTGGTATATATAAACTCTATGTTGTCTGTAGTAAGGAGAGTGTTTCACCCACTGGGTTCAACCGTTCCACACGTGGGAAAAGTGTGCATATGGCCCAACGCCTTTCGTATGCTTTGAGTTACCTTGTGTAGGCCAAATGAATACCATGGCCACCCCGAACAAACGGAGGAAAAAATATTTGGAAAGTGGTGAGCCGTTTCAACTGCCGCGTACGACGTACAACCGTAATTCTGCCCGGATTGCCGAGTGCGCCGATACCAGCCAAAGTGGCCACGGCACTAGTGTGAACGAACCTTCGCCATCTACGTCAAGGAACGACCAGCCCACAAATGATGGAGTACAGAGTGACCAAGCCGAAACGGACGGTTTCCTCGAAGAAACATTTGACGGAGAGGACGGCATGGTTGTTGAAGATGAGTATGGCAATCCCGTTGGTCAGGGCGACAGCATCGATACGAGACTTGATCACGACAGTCACGCTTCTGACAGTGTGTCGGATGCGCCCGTGTACGATGAAGCTCGGTGTCTCGCGGACAGCTTTGCTGAGTATGGGAAGAGCACCTTGCCACACTCGACGACAACAAAAGCAGAGGCTGTGGCCCTCATCATGGCCTTCTTGACTTCAGAAAACATGCCCTGGACTGCGCTAGACAAATTACTGCACCTAGTAAACAGACTGTTTGGTGCTGGAAGTGATGTTCTACCACGCAGCAAATACCTTTTTAGGAAGCTCTGGGCAGCTAAGACTGAAAATGTGGTCAGATACCACTATTACTGTAGAGGGTGTGGATCCTCCATTGATGATGCCAGCGAGAGTGAAGCCAGGAAAGTGTGCTCGAAATGTGCCATGACATTCGAGCTTGCCCAGGCCAAAAGCGATGGCTGCTTTTTCATTACAATGAATTTGCACGACCAAATGAAACATATCATCAGTCAGACGAAGCAGGTGCTTCATGAGAATTTAGTGAAGCTCAGAGAAGAAGCTCAGGCACCTTCAGATGTCATTCAAGACATTACAAGTGCAGCAGGCTACAGACACCTTCAGCAGAGTGGTCTACATGAATGGACTGACCTCACAATTACTTTCAACACGGACGGCAGCCCGTTGTACAAGTCCTCGAGAGCGTCGGTGTGGCCAGTTCAGTTTATTGTTAATGAACTTCCACCGAGTGAGCGGTTCAACCACTGTGTCTTGGGAGGACTGTGGTTCGGCTCAAGCCACCCGGACATGAGCCTGTTCATGACCAAGTTTGTCGAGGAAGTGACGTCGCTGGGCTCGCTGACTTGGGAACACGACTCCACCGTCTTGTCGTCTAAGGTCCACGCCCTCTGCTGCTGCGTCGACGCACCTGCGCGGGCCGAGGTCCGACACCACGTGCAGTACAATGGGTACTTCGGGTGCTCCTGGTGCTTGGCAAGTGGAGAGCACCTGGAGGGTAAGGACTTTGGACTTACTGTAGTCACTTTGTGTCTGTCAGCAAGCCTTTTTTCACTCTTGTTAAAACAGTTCCACAGAGTTAAACAACACAAGTGACTTATTTCATACTCTGGTGTGAGATCACAAGGCCAGGTAAAAAGCAGCAAGTACTTTGGGCCCTGACAACATGTCAAATGAAAATGGTCACAAATAAACCACCTTTCAAATGCTAGAGTAACTTAACTGCTACAAATAAACCACCTTTCAAATGCAAGAATAACTTAACCGCTTCAGGGAAGCACTAAATTTTCCTTGAAGTGGGATGCAAAGTAGTAACGTCAGGAAGGTTTTTCCTCTTTTCATTAAAGGGGCCCTGCAATCATATTTAAGCGTCTGCCTTTTTTGCGGTTTCCACGTCTCTTGGGGTTCGGGAAAGCCAGCGGGCATGAAGAGAGTAACTAAATATCAGTGCGTCATATTTTAACCGGACGACGCGGAAACCTCCTCTGCCTACGAGGGCGACCCACGTTGCCGAAAGCGCGCGAAATGTGACGTCTTTGGTCCTGGGCTTACTACTGGTCAGAGCCTGGGCTTACTACTGGTCAGAGCTAGTGGGATGAGGCCCCGACAAACGGCGAGCGTAGAAAAATCCCGGGTGTACGCGGCGGCGCTGCGATCGTCAACCAGCTCGAGCATCCGACCGCTTCCGAGCGTTCCGAAGGCCTTCGGCCTGGGCTTGGTTGGCGATTTGGCCATTTGGCGGTATGGCAGCGCGAAGTGGCTCCCGTTCTGAACTGATCTTTACCCCGTGTTTGCTGTCGTTTGTGGCCAATGAAGTGTTATGCCGAATTAGTCTTTAATCGCGCAGCAAATGCAATGCGAGCCGCCCTGGCTGCCCGCTTCATAAAGCCTATCCAAAACATGCTTTAGTGGCGCCCTCTCGAGCCGTCGACACGGAGTGCGGCAGCCGTGAACGCTCGATGAGCCCACTACCCTTCCTCTAGTTCACGGCCACTCAAGCCAGGACCTACGACGTCATGAAGGAGGTTATTTTTTGCTTGTTTTTGTAATTCTAGTTTGCCTATAACTTTTAAAATAAAGCGAAATTTGAGAAAAGAAAAGTTTCATTAAGTTACTACGTTCAGTGCGCTCAGGTTCGGTGCAAATTAAAAACCAGTAAAAAAGTCATTGCAGGGCCCCTTTAAGGTTTGTTGCCGACATCTGCAGGCAATTGAGACAAGTTTCTTAAAGCAAGTAATACAATCTTGAATCATGTTGAAGCTACGGTAATTGTGTATGCTCTAAACTACCTAATGGTGAATTCCACTCGTAGATCCGGAGCGCTTTCCAAAATCCGCGAGGGAGGCAAAATTCCGCTATGTGGGACCCGCTCCGAATCGACGAGGGGAATATAAACGTGCATTTTTTGAGTGACCTCCCCAACACCCCTCCCCACCGCTTCCCCCTCCGCCGTTCAAAATGGCCGCTGCTCGAACTTGACAAGCCCACCAACGCCTCAGCCGACTGATCTTTCCGACGACCAGTGACGACTGTCACTGCTTCGCTGCAGAAATAACACACGACATAGGCTGTGCGAAATTATATGTACCACGGCGCCCATGTCACAAATAACGAAGACGTCCGCGTTCGGCACTATCACATACCTTTCGGCCGCCTCGAGGCGGCAGGGCACGGACAGCGATTGCCAGCGGTGGAGTTCAGATTTCTGGTACGACTTTAATAAACACAGAGGTAACAAACCATCACTTGCACGGTCGTTGCCTAATCTCTTCTTGCTTTATTGCTCGGGAAAGCGCCGTCGGAATGCAGTGTAAAAAGGTAAACAATCATTGGCTGCAGAATGAACAGGCCTAACCTTGCGTCTGCCTCCGGCTTTTCTGTCGTTCTTTTTCTCGTTCTTCCTCTCACCATCACAGATGTCAGCGCTTACGATTTACCACGCTCCACAGTCCTGGCTTTGTATCCCTGATCTACGCGAGGTAGAAGCGTTCGAGCCATCACAATCCCGCGTAAACAACCGACGCACCCGAACAGATCCAACTCGACGACCCGACCGTGGTTCAACCGGCCCGCCGACCTCTCCAACCTCGCCGCGCATGCGCACTGCCGATTTAGAAGGAAATCAGTGGGCCGCTCTGTCAACTTCCGTAAAGATCTGTGAAATCCCGCAGAGCAAGTTCGGCGGGGTTCGGTGGAGCGGGCGCTGCCAGAGATCTACGAGCGGACGATGACCAACTCGAGCCAGATCTGCGAGCGAAATATGCGCGCTCCAAATGGAGCGCTTTTGGAGCGCTCGAGATCTGCGAGCGGAATTCACCATAAAACTTTATAGCTACGATTGAGTGCACTGGTTGCTCTTATTTGTTGGTAATTTCAAAGCTGGGACCTGCTAATATTGTTTTGCATTTCTAGGAAGCCTGCGCTATCGGGGCAAAACACCTGATGAAGAGAGGACCCCGGAAGGGGTGCGCAGAGACATGCAGCTCGCCTTGCTGTCCGGTGCATCGGTCAACGGAGTCAAGGGACCTTCCCCCCTCACCGACCTTCCCCACTTCAACCTGGTTTGGGGTTTCTCTGTTGACTACATGCACTGTGTGCTGTTGGGTGTCATCCGGCAGTTCACGGAGTACCTGTTCAGCTCGACCAACTGCCGGGAGAACTACTATATCGGTAAACTGTCAACATACACTTGCAGTGAATACTGATACAATGATAACAGTGCAGATGAGCTGCCTCAAGCTTATTATAAATGCGCTTGGAGATTTGTAGCTGGATGTCAAATGACTTGGTCAAAAATATGTTCCTAATCAACCATGTATGCAGACAGGCATATGTACACAACAACAAGGTAGAGGGCCTTAGAGCGATAAACTGGCAGCTGAAAGGGGGGGGGGGGGGTGATCCCGAATTGGCCGCTGCCAAGTTGCATATTTTTGACCACTAGACACATGACCTTATAGTTTTATAACTAGAATTTAACGAATTACAGCTTGCAAAAATAATTGCTTATTGATCCTTAATAACAGCACCGACGAGATAAGTCACGTTTCATTTGTTTTAAGTAAAAAATGTTCTTTTACGACAAAAACTCGGGCAGCTTCGTGTCCCGTTATGCCGTTAGCCGCGATGCTCCATTTTGGGATTTTGTTGAAGCTAGGCCCTGAGCTCTGGGGTTAACAGTATTGAAAAAATAGTTTATCATGTTTTTTTTACAGTGATCGCAATACAAATCTCGGCTCAGTTTTGCGTCGAAGCCTCAGGATTTGGTATGGTCACGTGTCTATACCCTGTTTCACCTTGTGTTGTACCGCAGGAAAGGCTACAAGTGCGAGCTCATTGCTCTAGGGCACATCTCGTCGGTAGAAGCTCTCGTGCACCAAGGGCAGCTGCCAACGCTATGAGCTCGCGCTTCTAGCCTTCGCTGCGGTACAACATAAGGTGAAACGGAGCATAGTGGTCAAAATTGTGCAAGATGGTGGCAGCCAAGTGGGGGTCTTTTTTGCTTGGTGAACAAGATACCAGTTTATCGCTCTAAGCCCCTCACCTCGTTGGGCACGAGCTTGACATTTTTCTGTAGTCAACAAAATCGCGAAGGGGTCATATTTTCAGCATTGGTGACCTAGCGGTGGGTGTCAGAGCTCCTCTCTTAGGCTTGTCTGTTTCTTGTTTGCTATATAATTGTCCTGCCCAATGAAGCTGTGCCGTCAGAAAATGACCATACAGTGCGCATTACTCTCTAGGGAAGTTCTAACAACTGCTTTAGAGGCAGTTCTTATCAGGGCATAGCCATAGGACGGGCTTAGAGTGATTTAGTGCAATATTTGAACACACTCTTCACCAGTCTAAATTTGGGTGCCTTGAGGGCTACTGACATTTTGCTGACTACAGCATCTGGCGCCTTTCCTTTTGCACTAGACATAGGTTCCTAAAAACAGTGAGAATGGGAACTTTGTGATGTTTTCTGCATCTTCGAAGCACATCTGCTCTAGTTGTCCATTTCAACAATCCACATTTTCAGACATGGATATTTCAACTGAAAAATCCAACTTCAAAAATGTTTAGGCAACATTATGCAACAGTTGTGAAAGGGGCAAATAATGACCAGCTACAGGACGGTGTGGGGCTCGTTTCTACCATCGGAATTTAAATAAACAAGGTTTTTCCTGATGAAGCATATTATAAAGAAGCAAGGGGACCCGATGCCAAAGTGTCTGTTCTGCGTCGAGGTCATTGATTTTTCTATCTTGTTAATGATGGCCAGACCAGATGAGGTGACTACAATAAAAGATAGATTGAGAAGGCAGTTGTAATCAAAACCTTTGCGACACTAATGCATAGGACTGAATTTGTTCCTGGTCTTCTGCTTTATTAACATTGCACTTTTCTTGCAGGTAGTCCCTCTGTGGTGGCCACAGTAAACAAGCGGCTGCTGAGTATCCGGCCCCCGCACTGCGTAACTCGCCTTCCTCGGCCTGTCGGCGACAGGAGCTTTTGGAAGGCAAGCGAGTGGAGGCAGTGGCTGCTGTTTTACTGCCTACCGTGCACCTTGGGGATATTGGATCAACGCTACTGGAAACATCTCCGCTGCCTAGTGGAAGCGGTCTACATCCTCCTGTTGCAGGAGTTCACTCCAGGACAACTTGACCATGCTGGTACGAAGTTTCTGTTTTCTAAAATTCAATTACTGTGGACTCCCAGTAATATAAAGCTCACAGGGACAGAAAAATGCTTTGAAATAATCAAATTTTGAATTAAAAACACCTGCTCAAACTTGAGCTTCTTTACTCACTTAGACAGAAAGTGTTTGACTTTGTCACCTCAGTTAACATTCTCTGCAAATTGCAAAATAGGCACTATAGGTATTCTCCTCGTTGAAGAAGCACTGTACTTTGGGGAATGCTGGTTTTTCTGATCGCTTCGAACTGAAAAAGATGTAACACTTCTTAGGCCTAATCACTTCCATGATTTTATAGTCTGCAAGCAAACCATAGACCACGGCTTTTGTTGAACAATTCCCGAAGCACTACCGTTTCGGAGGTCTCTCTATACACCAACTCATGTTTACAAACAAACCGGAGCGCCTCTAGCGGACGCCACCGGCGCCGCGCATGCGCAGTGGACGGTGGGCAAGAAGCCCGCCGTCGCCCATAAACAAGCCATTGAATTGCGTTGTTGTCGGCGTCGGTGGGAGCCCCCGTGCTCTTTTTCGCATTGGAATTGTTGATTCTACGTCCTCCTAACAATGTCTGACTACTTGAGCGGCTTCAGCAAAATTAACGAGGCAAAACTTTGCGTGAATAATATGTGACGTGCGGCGATTCATTTCACGTGGACGTTGTAGAATGGGCGCTAAAGCCCGACTCCCACGGTGAGATTCTGCTCGCTATCTTCAGCCGCGACGTCGTTCGGGCTGCAAAAGCTTGGACCGTAGCTGAGGAGGTGGACGACGGTACTGAAAACCACAGAGTAGAATCGGGCATTACAAGTCGGTGACGGCCGCTGGTAACAATGATCAACATCTTTTTCTATCTACTGTTTACGCTTAGCCTTCTTACCCCAACCAACCTTCAAAAGTGTTTTGAGGTCTGCACTTGGTTCTTATAGCAATTACCGGGTCAATGTTTGGTTTACGGGCCGCTGTCGTTTGACAAGTTTGAAAGCAGACAGTTGAAAGCAGACGACAGTTCGAACGCATGCGCATTGGAGTGCGGGCAGGCACCGCGTCCCGCGTCAACAAACCATTGGAATGTCACGTTGTCGGCGTCTGTGTGAGTCTGCATACTCTTTTTCGCGTTGGAATTGTCGATTCTACATCCTCATAGCAATGTCTTACCACTTCAATCGCCTGAGCGAAATTATTGAGGCTCGTTACGCCGCTAAACGTTGCGTAAATAATTTGACGTGCAGCGATTCATTCGCATGAACGCCGCAGAATGGACGTCAAAACCATGATGAGATTCTTCTAGCTATTTTCGGTGGCGACGTCGCTCGTGCTGAAAAAGTGTAGAAGGTAGCGGCGATGATCGACGTCGATACTGAAAATCGGAAGCGGGAACAGACCAGGCGTAACAAGTCGGTGATGGCCACTGGTACCAATGATCAACATCTTGTATCTACTGTTTACACCGAGCCTACTTAAGTCTTTTGAGGCCTGCAATTACTTCTTATTGCAATCACCGGGTCAAAGTTTGGTCTACAAGCCGCTTTTGTTTGAACGAGCAGACGACAAAAGCAGACAAGTTTGAAAGAGCAGACGAAAGTTCGAACGATCAGGCGGCCGTGTGAATTTGAAGACGCACTGAACCCGTGGGTGGTCCGGACAACGTGGCGGTTTTCTCTCGTTCATGTTGGAACAAAACAAATACATCTGGCGACCACGAAGTGTTGCCCGCACAAGCAATCGTAGTTCGACAGCGTCTGCTTTGCCCTTTTCACGGCTACAATCCACGTTCTCGGACGAACGGAGGGGGCAGAAACACATGAAAACTGATCTTCAAACCTTTCCAGGCTCTCTTGGTACAGCCCCGTCGCAGCATTTTGACGAGAAGGCAGGTTTTTTGTCTGGTTTCTTCCGAGAGAACACAAGAATGCATGTCTCGCACGGCGACTTCTGCCCACCACCCTAGACCGGAAGTGCGATCGACGCGCCACCACCGCGGCGTGACGTAGGAGAGTTGAGTTCGTGTATACTGAAGGTATCACAATTCCACCTCTCTTCGTCATTCCTTCATTTCTACTCAAGTGATTCTTTTTTTCCTGTCAGCTGCCTTTAGGGACCGCGGCCCTCAAGGACACTCAGCATGTCAGTTTGTAGTCGCTTGTGAATCGCTTGCAGCTACATGCTGCGACTTGGAGAAGTTTAGCAATAACAGAAAAGGAACAGGCAACCCGGTTTACTTTTAACATTTTGGTAGACCCGAGATGGAGGACAACAAGGGACAATGTACACAAATATCTTTGTGCGTGTTGTCCCCTTTGTCCTTGGTCTCGGGTTTACTAAACTTCGGGGAAGATTTTTTTTTTTTTAAAGTATGACGACGGTTTTGTTTTGCAAAAGGAAAAACCTAGCCTGTGTGCACCTTTGTTTGAGCTCAGAAGTGCAGGAAGTCATCGAGCAGTTAATGTAATCACAAACAAAGTTGGAGCCACTCGAGTTAGGCAAACATTCTCCAATAGACCTTTTTCCAGTAAGCTTCTGCACATGCATACACTCCCGCTGTCACCGTTTTCACAGGACACCGGGACGCGGTGCCCTGCGAAAATGGCGACAGAAACATTGTCAGCAGCTATCTTCGTGCGTATATAGTCTATTTTGACACCGTTTTTTAGTATCGGTAGTATGGGGTATAAAAAGCACTGAAAACCGATACAACGGCACGATGCCAATGTGTCTTGACAGGTGGTGTCATGTTGAACTGCTCTTCTATTGTTGTTTGCGCCGGTATGGCTCCTCACAGATATGTGTATATTTTCAGGTCAGCTTCTACAGAAGTTTGTCGCACGGGTGGAGCGTCTCTACAAGAAAGGGTCTTGCATGACATACAACGTCCACCAGCTGCTCCATCTTCACAAAGCAGCTAAGCAGTTGGGGCCTCTGTGGGCCCACTCGGCATTTGTATTTGAAAGTGGCAACGGACGAATTATGAAATCCGTAACAGCCGCTAAAGGGGTGCCGATGCAAATCGTTGAAAGAGTTGTTGTTCTGCAGGAACTCCAACAGGTCCTCTCTTGCGTTCCGCTACATGAGGCTACCAAAAAGCTTTGTCACGACATGCTTGGCTTTAAAAGGTTAGAAAACTATTGGTATTCAGATGGTGCTTGCATGCTGGGGTCTCCCACACCTGTGGGAAGGCTGACAACAGAGGAGGAGGCTTCACTCGAAGTGGCAGGCATCCCGCTACCTGCTTCCGTTCTTGAGTTCAAGCGTTTTGTGCTAGACAAGACGGTATATAACAGCGAACAGTATTCAAGAGCCAAGAAAAATGACTCTAGTGTTATCATGACGAAAGCAGGTGAGCATTTTAAAATAATGCGAATCTTACAAGTGAACACTGACAGTCAGGCAAAATGTGTTTTGTTGTGCAAAAGGATCGTAGAGGTGGATGCTGATGTGCAACTTCCCAGGCACATCAGAGAATGTTTTGTGTCTCGGCAGACAACATTAATTGCCATCGACATTGAGGATGTTGCCTGTGTGTGCCTGTTTATCAATTTTGTCTCTGAAGATACTGCCTATATTTGTAACATGCCCAACAATGTGGAACGTGATTGAGCCTCTTAAGGCGCCACATTACCGCAGAACCGCCTCAGTGGCTCATCATTCACTGAATATACTTTGCTTAATTACGAAGGCATCATGGAGCATGTGAAGAACATGTTTACACGTGCTCTGTGAGCTTGCCTTGTTTGCATTGAAGATTCAAAGTAAATCGCAACAAAAATATTTGGCATCGCAGGTGCAAAGTGCCATTTGTTTTATTTAAGAAAATCACTGCGGCATGGACAATTTTGCGAAAGATATTTTGCAAGGAGGGCAGTAATCTAAAAAAAAGCAAGCTAACACAAAAAAAAACATTTTGAACTAACTTTAAAATTTTGAACAAGTTTTTGTTTTTTCCATTGAGAATGCAGTAACTGTATGTAATGTGCATTGATGGTTGACATGTTTTTATTTGTATAGTGTTTAAGTGTACATTTGTATTTGACATTTTTATTTGCAGTGTGTGTTAATTTGTAGATTTTAAATTTCTCATTTGGACATAGTGGGCATCACATACTATGAGCTGATGTAAGACAGTGCATAAAACGAGCATGGAGACAACTTTGTGTCCTTTTTAACAAGTTCTGCCCTCCTGCTGCAGTGCAGTCTTGTGAGCCAGAAGAGATTGTGGAATGCAGTATCTTTTGACTTCTTGAGCAGGTTCTTTGTCGATTGGACTGCTTACTCTCTCTGTTTCACCGTTGCTTTGAGGGTAGTAGGAATTTGAAGTTATGTGTAGCACTCCTACTCCTGTGTAAACCTCTTGAATTCACTCAATCCGAACTGGGCCCCATTTTTGGAACAAATCACTTCAGGAATTTCAAATCACGCAAAAAATTCGCTAAGTGCTCTGATGTTGTCTTTTGTTGTCGTCTTGTAAAGCTGCTTCAGTGCGAAGAATTTAAAATAGTCAATAGCTACCGATAGTTTCGCCCGTCCAACAAAAAAAGATATGTTTTTTTATATTTTTTATTCTTGATTTGTTTTTTTTTATATTTTTTATTGATTGAAAGAGTTTTAGGCACTGGTTTTTTCGAGGGTGTGGGTTCATATCCCAATGCTGCCACGATGATGCGATATGTGAACTGACCTAATACAGTGCATGAGAAGAGCATGGAGACAATCGTGTGTTCTTTTTTATTTGGTATATCGCAAGCATGTGCCTTGTTACTGACCTCATTTGTCTTTCATAGTCACTGATTATGACAGCGAGTATATTTTTACATCTCTGCCTTGTATTAAGCAATTTTATGATCTGTAGCAGCCACACTGCCAGTGATATTTGTGTTTTATTTAAATAAACGTTTGTGTCAACATTGCTCCTTGGATTGCTTTCATTTAATTTTCTTATAAAATTATCATTCAGAGATCCTCATAAAATCACTGTCCAAGTAATCACTAAATGACCTAAAAAAAGAGAAATACTTTTTCTCATGAAACATTCGATATATAGTGTCAAGACAGCCTTTCTTCTTCTTTTCACTGCTGAGCAGGGTTCTCCCCAGGAATGTCTGAGGGGTGGACATTGCCCGGGGGGGGGGGGGGGGGGACGTGGCGGTGCGCGGACCTGCTGAGTACGACGGCGACGGTCTGCAGCCATGTGCGCAAACAAAATCGCACCGTCATCCCGCGGCATGAAAAAAAAAATCGAGCGGTGGACGGCCAGTCGGAGCAATGGGCGGCAAAGCCACTGCCGCCCACCGTGGGGAGAACCCTGCTGCTGAGACAACGGGAAAAAAAATCAATGGAAGGTCGGGACTGCCTCCATCATATACGAGTACACGGCAGTTGCGGAGGGTGATTGCCGCGACCGTGGTAAACATGGCGGTCCCGGTGCGACCGTCCGGGCGGCCGCTATGGCGTAACCTGTACTACGTACGACATCTGGCGGTCCCGGTACAACTATCCGGGCCGCCGATAGGCCGTATCCGGGACTCCGGACTGCCTATGGCGGTCTCGGTACGACTATACGGGCCGCCGATATGGCGTCACCGGGACACTGGACTGCGTATGGAGGTCCCGATACGACTATTCGGGCCACCGATATAATGTCACTGGGACACCGGACTACGTATGGAGGTCCCGATACGACTATGCGGGCCGCCGATATAATGTCACCGGGACACCGGACTACGTATGGAGGTCCCGATACGACTATGCGGGCCTCCGATACAATGTCACCGGGACACCGGACTACGTATGGAGGTCCCGATACGACTATGCGGGCAGCCGATACAATGTCACCGGGACACCGGACTGCGTATGGAGGTCCCGATACGACTATGCGGGCCGCCGATACAATGTCAACGGGACACCGGACTACGTATGGCGGTCCCGGTACGGCTATCCGGGCCCCCGCTATGGCGTCACCCGGACTCCGGACTACGTATATCGGTCCTGGTACTTCAGCTCCGGTCCTCGGGAGTACGTATTCCGGTCCCGGTACATCAGCCCCGGTCGTCCGGACTAAATATAGCGGACCGGTATAGGACCGGTACGATCCCGTTTGATTTCAAATGGTTTTTTTCAGTAGGGGGGTCTTTAACGCGGTCAAAGGCCCAACCGACGCACCAGATCCGTTTTTTTTTTCTTTTGTTTTTTCTCGCTCTCGGAGCTGCCACCGACGCCGACTCAACTACTACTACTAAGGCCTGCTTCAGAAGGGGCAACTGTTCCAGCAATTTTGAGGTTGTTGCCGGGTTGTTCCCTAGCTTTCCCTAGATCGACACGAATTGCTGAGATCGGGTCCGGCTCAAAATGGACGATCAACTCGAACAACACGAACAGCCGTTTGAAGCGGCAGCAGCCAATTACGGACGCGATACTTTCACGTGACACCCCTGTGGTGGTGATGATGATAGCTAAAGATTTGGTTCTGGTTTGAAATGGATCGTTTTTGGAAATAAACCTTTTCAGAAAAATGAGTTAGTATTCTCAACGCCATTCATAGATATGAGAACACGTTTTTAGCGCATAGCTGGGCGTCTAATTAGTGAAAGAAACATCAAATTGAATGATGATGATGGCAAGTCGTAGCAATTCGGTTGCTGCGTGTGAACGCGGGTGGCCCGCGTTGCTGGTGTTGCGACTTCCAGTTGCTGGGTGAAATTGCTTCGTCTGAAGCGGACCTAAAGCCTGGTTCAGACAGTTGCGTTTGACTGCGTTTGAAAGCGTTGCGGCAGCGAGAAACCAGGACATCTCTGCTGCTTATATCGCGTGCCAAGATAATTCCTTGAATTGGATTCAACGCTTCAAACGAAGAACACATGTGCCGGTGACTCGCTTTCGGTTTTCGACGCAACGCAGTCAAACGCACTCAAACAAACCGGCCCTTTGAGCGGGTGCGAGGGCCGCGCTGATTGGCCCGCGCGCTCCCTGTCCTGGCACGTGTGCAGCTTTCCCCCTCTCAAGGCATCCGCGCTGCGCGCGCGGACACTGCATGATCTGCGGTCCCTGGGCACCGGCGCATTCCAGGCGCCTTAGTCAGCTGCAAGTGTGGGCTTTTTCCCGCGCTTTTCCGACATCACGTGGGAGGCTCCCCGCCTCGGGCACTTGCGCTGGAAGCAAGCGGCTTCTCGGTGCAAGCCAGGGTGGATAAAGGCCGTGGTAAATAGCGGGAAAGTTAAAAAGTTTTAGTGGGAACCCTATTGAAAAATTTTGCAAACTGGGCCAGTTCAAACAGGCTTATTGCCACTGGTTAAATTGGTTGAACTGGACAAACTGAAACTGTGCATACTGGTCTTACTGTGAAACTGTGCATACAGGTCTTACTGTGAAAATGTGTATACTGGTAATACTGTACGACTGCGTATACTGGTCCACTCCATGCAGTTAAACCAGTTTAACTGGTAATATTGACAACACAGGTCGTAAACAGATAAAATTCACTTTATTTCCACAAACGATACACATACTTCAGACCGCAAAAATAAACATAAAAACAGTTACAATTTAAAAAAAAAATTGTCATGATATTATTCTTTAGTCCCAGCCGGTCGGCGAGATTTTTCACATCTTCTGGTGTGTAAGGGTTCCGGTGGTGGATAACATAGTACCTCAAGGCATCTGAAATAAGAATAAACATCAGTAATTAGAGCCATGGCAGATTGATTTGCACCCGCCTGTTCTAAAACGGTATGAAACAAATGCCACGAATAAAAAATATACACTATTATAAACAGTATGAGAGGGATAATGGAAGCGTGCGCCAACCGTACATGTGGTGCCAATCTAGCGGCAATTCAGTATAAACCGAATGTAAGCGATTTGGCGAGCGACGAAACAAGCGATGACGATCCGCTTCGCTGTCGCTCGGTCACTCGCGCGACGAGACAAACCGCATGAAAGCGACGGCAGCAAGTGACCAAGGCGTTGGGCGACGACTTCTAAAAATCCAAAAAACCGAGCGACGCGACGACCGACCGTGCAAAACCTCCGTCGCTCGTCGCTGACTCTCGTCACTGTCACCGTCGTTCGCTTAATCGCTTACATGCGGTTCAGCCTTTCCGCAAAGCAACGCCCAGGAGTGAAAAGATACTGCTGTTGTTACCCCCTTCCTGCCTCCCCAGTCTGTCGTCCGCTATGCAACTCGCAACCACTGTGGTAGAATATCTCTGAAGCTGCATGCACACTGGCGGTTGTATTACTAGCATAGCTGTTCCAAATCGGGTTGCTGAAACGTTCAGTTTCACATGCACCTGATTATGAAAATTAATCCAAATGGTCGAGCCTTCTTACCTGGCTCGCTGGCGCGGAGACAGAGGCAGCCATTGCCCGCGCCGCAGTGAGGACGGAGCGACTTCCGAACGACGCCGTTCTGGGACGCAGCCATTTCTCCCGCGAGCGAGTGGAACTCAGGTGGAGGAAGTCGTCAGCCACAGGAACTATCGGCAGAGCCAGCACTCAAGGCTCCGGCAAACTATCTTATACAAACACAGGTTGAAGACAAATTGTAACCTCCCCAAGCCGAACAGCGACCCCAAACAAAGACCCACCGGCCCAACCGCTCAAGTTCCAACTTCCAACCGTCGCGGCAGAACCGTTTTTTTTTCTTTTTTTTTGGCTCCCGGACCTGCCGCCGACGCCGACTGGCGCTTCGAGCGGGCACGAGGGCCGCGCTGATTGGCCCGCTCGCTCCCTGTCCTGGCACGTGATCACCTCTCCCCTTTCAAGGCATCTGCGCCGTCTGCGCTGCGCGTGGAGACACTGCATGATCTCCGGTCTCAGGGCACCGGCACATTCCAGGCGCTTGACTCATAGGCGCAACTGCCACATTTTCCCGCTCTTCTTCGACATCACGTGGGAGGCTCACTGCCTCGCCTTCGGGCACTTGCGCAGGAGCCTGGAAGCGGCTTTTAGGTGCAGGCCAGGGTGGATAAAGGCCGCGGTAAAAAGCGGGAAAATAATAAGGTCCAAGTGGGAACGATTGGCCGGCAGAGGGAAATGAACTTCTATGAGGCGATTGCATCACTGAATTCTTGACCTGTGACGAACTATTGTTGCAAGCTAGGTACAACTGTACATGCGTCAAAATAAAGCTTTTATTTGGTCTACTAGTCTGTTATGCGACATCTGCATAGAGAAAATGTTCTGTAAAGGCCAGCCATTTTCTCTGCTGTGGCAAGGCTCATTCTAGAAACACATATTTGCCTATAGAATTAATACATCTTGTTCTGCCAATTTCTTTTTTTATTGTGAGTTGTGTGGAGTGTAAAAGCCAAATTCGCTCATGTAGAAAAATATAGTCATTAATGCGGTTCTCCCGCTTGGGAGTTAAAATTAGAAACATTGAAACCAACTTGATCCAAATGAAAAAGGCCAATGGGATCGATTCCAATGGTTAATTATTTTAAACTGGGCATACTGTTAGCTTGACCTGTTCAACGAGCAGTTTCTTTATTTCGGCTGGTATGTCTTGTTTCGATAGAGTGAGACCAGTTTCATTGCCAGTTGTAACTGTTTGACTCCCAGTTAGATCAGTTCGACTGCCAGTTCAAACTGTTTGGCTGCCAGCTTGAACATTAAGACACCAGTGTCGCCAGTTCAAGCTACCACTTTTGCCTGATTAGCGACCAGTTTGAACTGTACAAATGACAGTTTAGCCAATTCAGCTGCCAGCTTGGCCAGTTCACTTTCCAAGTTCGGCCAGTTTCGACAGTTTGATTTCCAATTTGACCGGCACAATTCCACTACAAACAGTTAATTTCGGGTTTGGCTAGTTCATATCCAAACTGGTTTCAAATCGTCTTTTTCAATAGGCTATGAGACAAATTTAAATTTGTCTCATAGTCCGTTATGCGACATCTGCACAGAGGAAATGTTCTGTAAAGACCAGACATTTTCTCTGCAGTTGCAAGATTCATTCCGGAAACATATATTAGCCCATGGAATCGGTAAAAACTTGTTGTCAAATTGTATTTTATTTTTTAATTGTGAGCGTTTGGAGTGTAAAAGTTCAATTCGTTCACGTAGAAAAAAAAAAGTGATTAATGCGTTTTTCCCGCTTGAGAGTTAAAATTACAAATAGTGAAACCAACTTGATCCAAATGAAAAAAAAGCCAATTGGATCGATTCCAATAATTAATTATTTTAAACTGGGAATACTGCTAGCTTGACCAGTTCAACAAACAGTTTCTTTAGTTCCGCTGATATGACTTGTTTAGATACAGTGACCAGTTTCAATGCCAGTTGTAACTGTTTGACTGCCACTTATAACAGTTCGACTGCCAGTTCAAACTGTTTGGCTGCCAGCTTGCACATCATGACACCAGTGTCCCCAGTTCAAGCTACCACCAGTTTTGCCTGGTTAGCTACCAGTTTGAACTGTACAATTAACAGTTAAGCCAATTCTGCTGCCAGGTTGGCCAGTTCATTTCCCAATTTCGGCCAGTTTCGACAGTCGGATTTCCAATTTGCCCAGTACAATTCCACTACAACCAATTAATTTCGGGTTTGGCCAGTTCATGTCCAAACTGTTTTCAAATAGTTTTTTTAGGGACTGAAAAAGCTTTACTGAATATTAGGAATAAACATTTAACAAAATTTGAAGCCAAGCTCTATACATTAGGGGTGTTCTTTGATTTCAGAAAAGCCTTTCGGGAACATTCCCGCCCATATTTCATCAAATACTCCCTTCTTACAGAAGAACAATCACTCACTATGAAATCGGCAGATTACATGTTCCACAAAGCTAAACTCAACCTCGAGTTCATGAAAGAAATTACATCAAAGGGGCATCCATGTGCACCTTCCGTAATGCGCGCTACTTACAGTCGAGAATACGCCCCGACTATGGTAGACAAAACACACTTAATCAGATCGCACAATTATTAAATAACCATCCTCAAACGATGTCCTCGATTAATAGCTCTAATACAATACACACATTTATAACCACCCTGAAAAGTTTCCTTCTAGGTCTAACATAAGCTGTGTTGGTATTTTCATGTGTTCCTGTTTTATTAGATGATTTTATTTTTAGCGCAGCTGACCAAGTGGGCAATATGCCAGTGTGTCCCTGTGTAAAGGTTCTGGTATTTGTTGTGGTATTCTCGATCTATAATAATTATCCCCCGCTCGGTATGCTCTTCGGTCGTCTCCCAGGGACTGCCACAACACAACGAAAATACAGCGAAAGGGTTTACTGTACACACTAAACATCGTAACACCCTTATGGGTGTAAATGGCTTGTCCTATAACTAACACCCATATAGGTGTAGCAAAACGCCCTAAAAAAGGGCGTTATACCTAACACCCCTAAAGGAGGGTGTTTTTCCGAACACCCTTACATAAAGGTGTGATTCCACAGTACACCGTTTTATTAGGGTGTTACGACTGCGCAGTACGACCTCTAAATTGGGTGTACCGCCGCCAGAAAGGTAAGTAAAAAAAACGCAATGACCAACACCCATAAGATAGGGTGTATTAACCCAAAAGACTGCAGGAATAAATGACTGCGAATGAGTCGAAACATGCCTGGTTCACTTTTTATTTTTCGATCAAGATTCTACTAGGTTCTACTAAATTCTCTTCAGACGATTGCAAGGAGGTCATCTGGCCGCAGCCATGTCTCTGCTTACTACGTTCACAAAGACGGAACGACCGGAAGTTACTTGGGACGCAAGCGGCAGTTCATGTTTGTAAACAGTAAAATGGTCTATTGAGACGGAAGCAGGACTACAATCAGAAGCATGCATGCATAGTACTTACATATAAGAGAGCGATCTCATGTAATCCGTGATAGATGCATAATCCGATTCGAGCAGCACAGAACAATTCGCAAACACAATGCCGGGGATGAAGGCGGTCGCTCACATTCCACGGAAGTATCGCGGTCACTGATGAGGAGCTTTCTGTCGTGATAGATGCACAATCTGATTCGCGCAGCACGAAACAACGCAAACACAATGTCGACGATGAAGGCGGTCGATCACAATCAACGGAAGTCTCGCGTCCGCCGAGGCCCGATGAGCAGCTCTTTGCCGAAACGCGTTCTACAAACACAGCACAATAATTCCATAGACACCGACGAAATAAACGGCCATTATAAAAAAAGTTGGCATGGATGTATTCCGCCGTTCATGACGAAAAGCTACTGTCGCGAAGTGGAACTCGTCAGGACCTGCTTGCACGAAAAACAGGAGAGCACTGAAGGACGCTTTTTGGAAACCGGATTTACGTGGTCCCTACAACTCACCATAACCTGGCAAACGGCGAAGGCTATGACCCCAGTGAGCCAATTAGCGCGTCAGAGCGAGTCGCGTGACAAATTTTCGTCCAAGCGTTTTTGTCCTACGGAGAGCGGTCACGTGTTTCGCTCCACCCCTCTGATTCGCTAGAAGCGGCCTTCGCAATCGCTCACAGCCACACGAAGACCCAAAAGGAGGTGTGGAAGCTTACCAGAAGACGAGGTCAAAGGGGGGTGGACAAAGCAGCTAATCTCCCTCTGCTGCCTCCTGCGCTGTACAGGGAGGGTCGCCTTGGTGCGGGACCTTGGAGTCGTCGTTGTTCGGGTGGCGGTTCCCTTTCGAAAAGTGTGGAGCCGGGGAGCGGCTTATGCTGTCTCGGTAGAACTCGTTGATCGTCGTCTTGTTTATGCGTTTGAGTTCCTTCTTTCCCTTTCTTTTTTTTTTCACCATTTGTTGGGAAGTGTACTTATTGGTCCAGTCAGGTGAGATTGTACTACCCGAAATAAGGGCGCCACAGCTTGTTAAAAACTTCAGCGCAGTCAAAAAAAAAATATTAAGCAAAACGGAATTAGTTTGCTTTTAGCCCGAGAAAGACTTCTCGGGCTAAAAGGGAGCAGATTCCGTGTTGCTTAATGTTTTTTTAACGTCGTATTTTAGGCGGTCAAGAAATAGAAATACCTCTCCGGCATAGACGATTAACGCAGGATACTCTCAACACTCAACCAAAAACGGCGTCGCGTACGTTATGTCAGGATGGCGTCGGCGCGACTCATCCCATTCGTTAAATATTGGCTGAACCAAAATGGTGTGGGCACAATCTTTTCGATTAGATCCAATATCACGCAATACGGTATGTTTCCTGGGCTGTATATTTACACGTCTTCGGTCACCTTTTGCGAGCGGAAGTGATTTTTTAGATTGAAGTTGAACTGATAAAACGGATGCACGCGCGACACGTAATTTTTGGCTCGTGTCGGATGGAGAGTTCGATCGGAGTTGCAAAAACTATTCTCTAGCACTTCCTAATCATACGCACCTTCGTGTGGCAATTAATCATACTCGATGTTAGTACCGCCGTACATCAGCAACTGTTTCACCAAAGCGATAAACATGAACGGTTATGAAATCATGGGTGTATTTGACAGTATCAACATTACGCCCCTCTTACACCGTGTGAATGAAGGGCGTAAAATTCGCCCATACGCCCTTTTTACACGATTTTAGAAACCATCGCTACAAGTGGGGCGTAAAAAGGGCGTGTAAGGGGTGTAAGACGTCAACACACCCTTTTTACACCCACTGATATTCAGAAATCGTGTAAAAAGGTTGTAAAAAGGGTGTTTTTCCTACCTTGCACCCTTCTTACACCCTTTTTACACGATTATGGGTGTTACAATGTTTAGTGTGTACCTCCCTGTTGTCAGTCCTCGAGAGCCGGCGGTCCGCGGCCACCGACCCTGGTCGTCGATCGTCGTTCACAGCTCGCAGTTGGAATCCACGTCCAGGCCTGTGCATCGTCCTTCCCACGACAGCGCTGCGTAGGCTAGCTGTCCCGGTATATCATAGTCCGCAACCTCGCTGCGGAACCGCTCCGGGATCGCCATGGCCCAAGCCGGTATGGCCAGGGCTCGCCGTTCCCGTCGGTCCTGTCCAGAACATCGCTCGTGGACCGCTCTGGGGATCGCCATGGGCCAGACCAACCAGAACGGCTCTTTCGTTCTTGCCTGACCCCAGCCTCGCTCAGCACGCACTGCTTGTCGACAGATCGTGTATCTTCGGTCGACTGCCTGTCACGTGCCCTCCAACCCCGTCGTCTTCCACTAAGTCTACTAGAATCTCCCTCCCTCCAGGCCCGGACTGTGGACGACTTCGGGTACATGGGACACCATGTGTCTCAGGGAGGAGCTCTTCCACGTCGCTGGACTCGGGAGACGTGTGAAAGCTCTGGTCGGGGCCGTGTGAGGTGTTGGGGAGGCGGGTACTGTTGGTGATGCCGGAGTGGCCACGTTGCAGCGTCCGAAAGTGGCGTAGGTAGCGGTGGGACCCTCGGCTTTGGTCTTCTTTAGTGCCGGCCTCAGCTGGCTCTTCTAGCGAAGCCGGCAGACAATGTCGACCTGTCCGTCACTCACTGTTCGATTCACCACGATGCAGCAGGGGGCCTGCTCTAAGGTGGTCCCCCCGGCGCGGACGGACCTGCCCCGTTTGGCCTGGAGGTCTCCGCGGGCGTAGAACTTCCCGCTTCAATCGTTCTTCATGCCGAACAAGTGACAGTTAACCACCCTGAGCACTTGGGAAAACGGATGGGCGCGTGTTTCTTTAGGGTGGACTTCCTGGGTGACGCCGCCTCTTGCAGTCTTTACAATAAGCCGTTCTGCGCAGAACTAAGTGTTACAACAACACACAACGAACAAGCACTCTGCCGCAGATTGTGGCAGTGGCCATAGCCTCCACCACCAAACTACTTGCCAACAGGTTCGTGTACCGTGTGGCTAATTTGGCGAGTCCGCATTCCGGACCTTGCTCCTGGGTCGCCAGGAACAGGGGATGTCCTGTGTTCTACCGGAACCTCATGTTAATCACTTTCCCCACCGTGATGGTAGCATCCCTTGAAGCCAGCGATGTGAACCGGGCCCAACTTCTCGTTTGTATCTCGCCGAGTAAACCTAGAAGTAAGACACGACGCTAGCGTCTTTACCTGGGGGGCCTTTCTCATCTTGGGGCAAGTGGTGCGGCAAAATCACTAGCTGCATTGCTCAAAGGGTGAGTTTTTTTCAGGACTAGGTAACGATGTTGTAAAGCTAGACCATCTGTAGCGCAAGCGGAGGAATCCAAAGCTTGTGGCGGGATGGCCATATACCATACCTGCTTTCCGCAAAGGCCGCGTATACCGTGTGCGACTCGATGTAAGCGTCAGCGTCACGTTCTTTCCACGTGCATACGGGCTCTATAGAATCATCGGTCCTCGGAGGAGATGGCAGCTCAGCAAGCCAGCCCGCTTGAACCGTTCGCGCCTCCAGGCAAGCTGGACAGCTACAAGCCCACCTCAAAGTACACCACCTCATCCCCGGCCAGGTCGGGACGCGACGTCTTGCTGTCACTGCCACGATCGGCCAGAGTGAAGTCGGAAAAGCATCCGATAAATCGCCTACGTAGCGTTCTAGGTACCAGCCCCTGAAGGGAAGGTCGCCCCTCTCCCTTACGTCGATTGTTTGAATGACGGCCCTATTGAAAAATTTTGCAAACTGGGCCAGTTCAAACAGGCTTATTGCCACTGGTTAAATTGGTTGAACTGGACAAACTGAAACTGTGCATACTGGTCTTACTGTGAAACTGTGCATACAGGTCTTACTGTGAAAATGTGTATACTGGTAATACTGTGCGACTGCGTATACTGGTCCACTCTATGCAGTTAAACCAGTTTAACTGGTAAAATTGACAACACAGGTCGTAAACGGATAAAATTCACTTTATTTCCACAAAAAATACATACTTCATGGTATTATTCATTAGTCCCAGCCGGTCGGCGAGATTTTCCACATCTTCTGGTGTGTCGGGGTTCCGGTGGTGGATAACATAGTACCTCAAGTCATCTGAAATAAGAATAAACATCAGTAATTAGAGCCATGGCAGATTTACTTGCACCCGTCTGTTCTAAAACGGTCTGTAACTAATGCCACGAATAAAAAATATGCACTATTATAAACAGTATGAGAGCGATTATGGAAGCGTGCGCCAACCGTACATGTGGTGCCAGTCTAGCGGAAATTAAGTATAAACCGGATGTAGGCGATTTGGCGAGCGACGAAACAAGCGACGACGATACGCTTCGCTGTCACTCGGTCACTCGCGCGACGAGACAAACCGCACGAAAGCGACGGCAGCAAGCGACCAAGGCGTTGAGCGACGACTTCTAGAAATCCAAAAACCGAGCGACGTGACGACCGACCGTGGGAAATCTCCGTCGCTCGTCGCTGACTCTCGTCACTGTCATCGTCGTTCGCTTAATAGCTTACATGCGGTTCAGCCTTTACGCAAAGCAACGCCCAGGAGTGAAAAAAGTCCTGCTGTTGTTACCCCCTTCCTGCCTCCCCAGTCTGTCGTCCGCTATGCAACTCGAAACCACTGTGGTATAATATCTCTGAAGCTGCATGCACACTGGCGGTTGTATTACTAGGATAGCTGTTCCAAATCGGGTTGCTGAAACGTTCAGTTTCACATGCACCTGATTATGAAAATGAATCTAAATGGTCGAGTCTGCTTACCTGGCTCGCTGGCGCGGAGACAGAGGCAGCCATAGAGTCGATTCGCCCAACCAGGGGGCGCTTCGAAATTGCGATGGTAGCGCCACCGCAGTACAACACATGGTCGTGTCCCGTCGATCGTGTTCGTAGCGTTGCATCGGCGTCGCAGGTGTTTCGAACGTACGGTGAAGATTTAGAGAAGGATAGAAAGCGTGCGAGAATTATTTCTCATGGTGAGTCAAGAAACGATGGAGAAGCTTCAATAACACGCATCTTCCGCCGAGAAAGCGGTTGATTTCCCCGCCAACGAGTCGGGTCCGCCTCGCAAGTATGGCCGTGCGGCGTCTACGAGATCAGGTGAGCGTCACTTGTTTAAATTTCGAGCTGTAATAACATTTTGCGTTCTCCTCTTAAAAGAAAGATTACTAATCACAATGAACCACTGTTCTCGTGAGTCCTGTTTGACGACGTCGCGATACTAGTTTTCGGTCGCTGAACCACCGGCAGACTACGTTCTCGCACTAGAGGCTACGAGTGGGATAGCTTTTCGGGCTCGTCCACGTCGAAGTAATATTAACGTGTCGGGGATCGTGCGGGTATAGGGGGATGATTCCGGGAAGAGATAAGTCCCCCGCGTACAGTTGCGACTACAGGTCCTCGCTGGGCTGGAGTCGCGGACCGGTGGGTGAATTGTGCCGACGATCTTAATTTTATTAGTATTGGTGAACAGCCTGCCTCAGCAGTAGGGAACTAAAACGCCAGGGCACGACCTGAACAAAGGCCTCGTAGATTCATTACCAGGTATTTTTGTCCCACTTCACTAAAGCAGTAGGTTGCAGTTACTGGGACCTGCTCCTGCTGATTAATGGTATTTTTCTGCGAGTTTGAAAAATAATGTTCCGCGAAATTCTGTCAGAAAGACGGGCAAAACAGTTGAAAACGAAAAGAGGCTAGCCTAGACTAAGTCTCCTGCATAAATGTCTTCTATGCAGATGACTGCACATAATTTTAGTCGAATTTTCATGACAATGTTCAGTTGCATGAATTTATAAAAATTTCATTTCTCTTTCAGGTTCAAGGTGTCCAATCCACATGCAAGATTTTCAAATATTTTGTGGGGGCTTGATTCATACTCTCCTGTGTGGGACATTTTAGGAGGAAAATGTTGTGTAGCAAAGAAAACACCAGTGACACATGATAGGTTGCCATTATTAGAACAATTTTTATTTTCTGGAAGAATAATCCATGCCTGTCAGTGTTTAATTGCTGCTTCACCGAATAAAGTTTGTTTCGTTGCATGTTCTCAAGCGTTTCCAGGAATGTACCGTATATTCCGGGCTATACTTTAAAGGTTGAACTTTTTGGCTGTGCGGACTATGCGGGATTTTTGTTTTTCAATATCGTTAATTATGGCGAGACGAGACGGATTTTGTGAATGAAAGAGTATGTTAATGATGATTTATGTATATTATAGGTTTTCTTGTGATCTAAGAAAGCAGACATTTTTCAAGGTGTGCCGTCTATGGTGCGGACAATCTAAGCAAACTCTTTTATATTCTACCCCAAATTTGCCCCTGCAGACTATAGTCTGGAAATTATGGTACATCAGAATAATGCAACGCTTTCAGAAATGTTTTGTTGACAGTGAAAGATTTTTATTAATTTTTGTCACAACCACGAGTATAGGTAAACACACAACTTTGCGACAATGTAAAAATTCTTCCCATGCTCTTAACACGGTGACATTGGCGCAGACTCGAAGTATGGCTGGCAGGACACTTGCAGATAATGTACACATCTCGAGAAGCAAGGACTGTCAAAGAAATTGTAGGGCCGAGAACCCAGACTATTTCAGGGATCTTGCACGGCAGATCAGCTGTTCACGATATTCCAAATCTCACGAAAGATATCTCCCAGTTCGTGGAAAGCAGTCATCACCCAAGTTTATCTATCTCTAGCCAAGCTATACTGTATCTTGGAGTACAGACTAAACCAAAACATGTAACTCGAAGACAGAAGAGACTACAGAAGTTGCCAATCAACTAACGATACTTTTAACTGGCTAAGAACTGGGCACATATAGAGAATGCAAAATAGACGAGGAAAGGTCACCTGTATCTTCGAGTGAGGGAGTGAAAATTAAATTAACTACGAATCTTTCACGAGCAATTACAGGGTTGGTAGGTTCCCTGCAATTAGTCTTTATTCAACACCTCAGCTGGCATCTCGTCTAGTAACTTGTAGCAGGATGATCTTCAGCGTCGTCCTTGCAGGTGTTCACGAAGTGCACGCTACAGATCCTCGGTGACGTTGACGGAATCAAAACTGAACCGCCCCCACTGAAAAATAAATCAATAATATAAGATTTCTGGTGTGATTAGTGGAAAATTGACACGAAATAATAAAAACTATTATTGTTCCTAACAAATAAAAACGTAATCAGGCTTTTTCTTTTAAGCAGGGAAGGGGGGGGGGGGGGGCTGGTTGAGGCGTTTGGATGTGCATTCCTTGTGTGTGTTGTTTGGGAGGGGGGATGCATGTGTATATTATAGGGTCGTACATGATGGCTATAAACAGCAAAAAAACGGGAACACACACGGCACGACAAAGCTGTACTCGCAACCCCTAAAAGCCCCTCCTCTAGCTAGAAGTCTGCTGACAAAGTAAGAACGGCAGGGCGTCTTTTCTGAAGAGTCCACCTCCAGCACGTCTTCGTTACCCTTCGCTTCGATTTGGCTGTACGTGCACGGTCGAGGCTCGCGAGATCGAAGCCCTATCGAAGGTTGGAGGCTAGTGCTGAAGGCGGGGGAACTGAAGCTCGTCCCGGCCGTTCTCGTGCTGTCGGTGAGTATAGTTGAAATACTCATGCCAAAGGGATCCAACATTACGACCGAGGCCCCGTCAAACACCTCGAGGGAAGGGACAGACGCGCACAAAAATCAAGTATTCCGTCACGCAGGCACTGCCAACGGACTTTCACGCGTTCGGTAGTCATGCTGTTATTGTTCTGACACCAATTCCATTTCGTTTTTCAGGCGTATTTAGCAAAACTGACCTTCCGACGAACGAGAAACTTACCTTTGTTGGAGCACTGCCGTGGTTCAGTCTTGGCGCCGTTTGAGTCTCGTACGGCTTTTCAGGGAAGCGGTAGAATTTTAAGGACTGACTACAACAATATCGGAGGTTGTTACTGCGATCAACAACGAAATATTGGTGCTAGCCAGGCTTTTATATCTTCTTTATCGCAATTAATACTATTGACTAGCGTACCCGACCGGCTACGGCGGAGAAGCGAGGCGAAAAACAACGAGCCACTCGGATTGCGGCGTCCCGCCAGGGGCTGGAATGGCGCTGTAGTCAGCGGCGAAACTTGAGCGCTTCGGTCCTATTGCACGCGCCGCAATGAGGACGGAGCGACTTCCGAACACGCCGTCCTGGGATGCAGCCATTTCGCCCGCGAGCGAGTGGAACTCAGGTGGAGGACGTCGTCAGACACAGGAACCATCGGCAGAGGCAGCACTCAAGTCTCCGGCAAACTATCTTATAGAAACACAGGTTGAAGACAAATCGTAACCTCCCCAAGCAGAACAGCGGCCCCAAACAAAGACAAAACCGGCCAAACCTCCCAAGTTCAAACTTCCAACCGTCGCCGCCGTCGCTCCAGGACCGGTTTTTTTTTTGTTTGTTTTTTGGCTCCCGGAGCTGCCGCCGACGCCGACTGGCGCTTCGAGCGGGCGCGAGGGCCGCGCTGATTGGCGCGCGTGCTCCCTGCCCTGGCACGTGAGCACCTCTCCTATTTCAAGGCATCTGCGCTGTGCGTGGAGACACTGCATGATCTCCGGTCCCTGGGCACAGGCGCATTCCAGGCGCTTGACTCATAGGCGCAACTGCCACATTTTCCCGCGCATCTCCGACATCACGTGGGAGACTCCCTGCCTCGCCCTCCGGCACTTGCGCTGGAGCCTGGAAGCGGCTTTTAGGTGCAGGCCAGGGTGGATAAAGGCCGCGGTAAAAAGCGGGAAAATTATAAAGTCTAAGTGGGAACGATTGGCCGGCAGAGGGAAATAAACTTCTATGGGGCGATTGCATCACTGAATTCTTGACCTGTCACGAACTATTGGTGCAAGCTAGGTACAACTGTACATGCGTCAAAATAAAGCTTTTATTTGGTCTACTAGTCTGTTATGCGACATCTGCATAGAGAAAATGTTCTGTAAAGGCCAGACATTTTCTCTGCTGTGGCAAAGTTCATTCTAGAAACACATATTTGCCTATTGAAATCAAAAATCTTGTTCTGCCAATTTTTTTTTTTTTTTTTTTTAATTGTGAGTTGTGTGGAGTGTAAAAGCCGAATTCGCTCATGTAGAAAAAAAATAGTCATTAATGCGGTTCTCCCGCTTGGGAGTTCAAATTAGAAAAATTGAAACCAACTTGATTCAAATGAAAAAGGCCAATGGGATCGATTCTAATGGTTAGTTATTTTAAACTGGGCATACTACTAGCTTGACGTGTTCAACGAGCAGTTTCTTTAGTTCGGCTGGTATGACTTGTTTCGATACAGTGAGACCAGTTTCATTGCCAGTTGTAACTGTTTGACTTCAGTTACATCAGTTCGACTTCCAGTTCAAACTGTTTGGCTGCCAGCTTGAACATTAAGACACCAGTGTCGCCAGTTCAAGCTGCCAGTTTTGCCTGATTAGCGACCAGTTTGAACTGTACAAATAACAGTTAAGCCAATCCAGCTGCCAGCTTGGCCAGTTCACTTTCCAAGTTCGGCCAGTTTCGACAGTTTGATTTCCAATTTGCCCGGTACAATTCCACTAAAAACAGTTAATTTCGGGTTGGCCAGTTCACATCCAAACTGTTCCAGCAATTTTTCCGACACCGCTGACAGTCTCGTCCGCCAGCGTTCCCGGTGTCAACTGCTGTTCCCCCAATATTTCCGACACCCGCTGACAAAAACCCTCTGCACCCCTGGCCTCAACAAGCGCTTACTTGCTCTCCACATCATCTCAAGCCACAATCTTTTTTTCCGCTCGTCCAACCCCCTAAATCTACAACAAGTCCTGGCTGTTTGCCCTCCAGCCAGTCGTTATCCTGCCTTTCCAGCGAACATGCGGTGCCTCTCTTCCGCCTCGTAGACGACTTCCCTACATCAAACTCCCACTCCTCGTAACCCCCTATTTGCATCACCTCCTCCCAACCGCTATTTTGGCGTGTTCGAGAGAGCGCGTCGCAACATTGTCTTTTGAGTCCGTGTGGTCATCGACACGAGGAGACACCTGCCGAGCTCTGCTGTGAGACAAGTGGCAAATATTCCAACAGATTTTGTCTCAACAGGCTTGTTAGCGTTAGTCAACCACCCGCTCAACGAATCCGGGACTTCCTGGGGACGACTATAACCAGAGGCATCCCGACCGTGCTCCACGTTGGGCGCCATTGTGGTTATTCGTTGTGGTATACTCATTTATATAAATTACTCACCGATCGGTATGCGCTTCGCTTGTCTCACAGGGAGTGACACGACACAACGAGAGGACAGGGATGGGTTTACTGTACCTCTCGGTTGGCCCCCTCG